>JAZDUA010001092.1:0-214853 GCA_038098605.1 Gryllus longicercus | reverse complement strand
GGCTGATGAATGTTATTTCTGCATTTCATATTTTGTATATCAAATATAAGTTTCATCATCAATGTGCATTTATTCTAAGATACAAGCGCCACTCTTATGCGAAAACTTATCACCAATCCACATGGATTCATTAATCAAAAGATCAAGTGTAAGAGATTATTCTTTCCAACAGTTTGTTAATAGTACAAACGTTACTAAAAAATATCGATATTTTTAAACAACAAAACCGTAATTTTCAGTATGCGTTTCAGATAACGATCAAAATATTACAAAACATACAGAAAATCCCGTACGATCAAAATATTCCCACACCTAGAAGGCGTGAGAGCGGTTTGAGGGATGATGGGGTGAGCGGGTAGGCGGGAGGGCGGAAGGATAGGACGGTGGAAGGGACACGAGGGATACGAGGGTGGGAGGATACGAGAGTGGGAGGATAGAAGGGTGGGAGGATAGGAGGGTGAAAGGATAGGAGGGTGGGAGGGTCAGAATATGGGAGGGTGGGAGGATGGGAGAGTGGGAGGGTGGGAGGATGGGAGGGTGGGAGGTTGGGCGGGTGGGAGAGTAGGAGGATGGGAGGGTAGAAGGATGGCGAAGGTGGGTGGGAGCGAAGTAGGGCGAGAGAGTAGGAGGGCGGAAGGGTTGAAGGGAGGGAGGGCGAGGGGGTGGTTGGTCGGGAGGATAGGTACGCGCGAGGATTGTGGCCGGGGGGTATGAGGGCGGCGGCGGCGGGTATGAGGCGGGGTTGGAGGGCGGCATGGCGGCTGTTACTGCTTGCACGAGTGACGTACGAAACGCGGGCACGCCCCTTCTCACGACCCGCTCCGTCGCGCCACCCCTACGCGTCGCGCTGTTCAGCTGTCACCCTCGTCGCGCGCCGCCCGCCCTTTGTCCCCAGCAGCGCTTCAATGGCGCAATTTTTTCGCGCGAGTTTCTTCTCCTCTCGTGCGATCCGCTTCATCAAAATGAGATAAATTAAAGGTTTATGCACTCGCCGACAAATAACACCATCGCCCCGCGAATTCGCTGCGCGTGAGGCGACGCCGCCCATAATGACCGAGGAGAGATGTTGACAACGGTTGGCCATTTTTAAAGCGCCGGGGATGACGGTGAATTGCGATCTTCATGGAGCTCCAATAAAGTTTTCTATTTCAAAGTACAGGCACGATTCTGTTCACAGTAATTTTACGTGTAATAACATTGAAATTTTGAGTTGAAAAAACAAATATTAATTTAAATCGTTGAAGAAATTATCTTCCTGATTTACGTAGATGTCGTGAGAAATTCGTTATCTTCCGGTGCGCTTTCAGAAAGAAAAACTAGACAAGGTGCTGTATAAAATTATGTCGTTTAAGTATGGTTTCTTTTTATGTAGCAAATGGACTAAAAAAAGTAGTTTTCTCTCTCCAACATAATTAAAATATAAACTCCGTTTTTTCACTTTAATTACCATAACTCTCATGCCAATCATTATAATTAGACACCAGTCTTGCAAAAGAGTGGAACAGAAATGTTCAAATTGCATCGCGGGTTTGTATCGCTTGTTCAGTTTACAAGGTTGCAAAACTAAATTCAACAGTCACAAAACTAGACCTTGTGAACGATCTACATCCATTTACTCTACTGGATATTTGAGACACAAATATTGTACCATTAAGTACCTCATTTAGCCTAATTTACGATTTTCGGGTACTCGCATGTTTCAATTTCTTAAATTTTCATTCATTGCAATTATTTCCATTCAAAAACTAAATCATACATACTAAACAAATATCTGTACTTCGGATTGTATGTTTTAAATGTATTGTCTCAGTGGGAAATAGTTGGATAGTGGTTTGGTCGAGAAGATATGGTGTATTTATTGTTATGTATTAACACAGAGCAAAGGATAAATAAAATAATATTTTCCTAGAAATTAATGCATATATGTGGTTACCGAATCACGCATCACGTGGCACGTTGTTTAGCGTCTACCCACCCCATGGTCACACGCATCTGTACATGCATGTGCGACAGTCGTGCACGCACGCGCTACCCCAACGAGCCAACTCGCGTCACCTGGGGATGACGAGGGGTGCGGATGAGGGGCGGGCGAAGAGAACCGTCGTCAATTGCCCTCCGAAATGAAAATTTTATTGCGTCACGGAGACTGTGCAGCGCGTTTTTTTTTTTTTCGTTGAAGTCGGTTCAGAGGCGGGACGACTAATTTGGAAAGGGGGAAACCACGTTGTACGACACATGTTCCGCATTTGAGATAATGAAAGACAATGAGCAATCCCAATGAAATGGAACGGTAACTGAACGTTGGAGATTAACTGTAGTTGAAGGGAAATGCTTTTCTTCTCGAAGATGGCTTTAATTTAGTAACAGCATTTGTGTAAAATGTATCAGGCACCTTTTATTTTTTTGGTAAAATGTACTTCACCACTTCACCAATACCACAACAACAGACCACTTCAACAATAAAAACGATTTAATCGCTTTCGGTTTGCTACGGAATATTGGTACACATTTTAACGTGTTATCCATTCAAAATATTATTTATTTTCGAAATGAAAATATTTTAAGTTTAATTTTCTTAATATCGAATTGAACTTGCGTGTACTTTGTAAAAAATTATTTTGGATGGAAAATTAAGGATAAACCTTTTTTATCCATGTATTTTAACAACTTAGACTATACCTGAATTATACACTACATCATATTTACACAATCTGGGGCTCTTGAATCATATATCCTTTATATTCGATTTTGGATTTATTCAAAAGAAATTAATTATTGTATACTTGCATTGAAACATGTTTGAAGTAATTATTAAGTTACGATTTTGAATGCTTATAATCTGGAAACTCACAATATATGGATCATCGAGGATTTTCCATCCTTCAAAGATTGTGTTCGTAGCACGGTTTAAACAAGCGAGCTCGGGTTTCTGAAGCCAGGGTGCTGACCTGCAGGATAATTATTTGTATTAATTACTAGCTGTCGAATGCCGTGTGACCCGGGTGTCCATTGCTATCATGTTCTTACCAGGGAAACGATATTCGTATTTTAACTGCAATGTGAACTTTCCCCGCCCTCTTCCCCCCCCAAAATAACACCCTGATTCGCTCTAATCGCCCAGCTTCACATCACCTCTCCCCGTCCCGCCCTGCCTCGTCCAGCCCCGCCTCAACCACGCCTCGCTCCGTCACGCTGACTACGGTGGTCGTCTCTTCAACCAATGCTTATAAAAAGGTTAAAAAAGAGCTTCAATTATACCTGAAAAATATACACAACCTCTCAATAAAAGTCTCATTGAAATCGATTTATTCGTTCCGAATACACGGGTAGAGGCAGATAGTGGCAGCAACACACACAGATACAGAAACAGAGACATGAAGAAAGAGAGATAAAGAAGTTTACAGAAAACACTCACATACAGACGAAAAATAGTAAAAACAGTTGTGTGAGTCTTTTTACATCGTGTAAGAAACCATTTGCCGACCTATATAGTGGAGGTGGCTAAGAGATGTGAACCGACTCAGCGCTTCGGTCCACAGCGTCGCAGGTTCGAGTCCCGCCTAGGTCATGGTTGTTTGTCCCTTGCCTCTCATGTACGTGCTGCCGCGAAGAGTCTCGCGTTCTGCTGACCCCAGAGCAAAGGAGGCCGCAAGTCGATATGGTCCCATCGGGACGAAAAGTGTCACCGGCTGTTGTCTGTAAAAAATCCCTAGGTAAAAAAAGTGACCATATAAGTTTACAAAATTACAGTTATTTCGTAGCCACAGACAGGCAGCCAGCAATTTAATAATTAATGTCGATTCACAATGCGTCGAGTCGGAGCCCACGTGCGAGCCTTCGCCCCTCGGCCCACGCACAAGGCACGCGAGAGCGCCGGTCGCCGCGTCGGCTCTTCAAAGGACCTGCCCCCTCCCCTCCCCCTCTCCCACGCGACGCGACTCGGCGGTAGCCTCGGGGCCCCTCCCGGCGACGCCGCCTTTTTTGTTGGACCGTCTGACTCGCGCAACTGACGACTCGTTGCGACAGCGTGCGCTCTGCGTAATTACGTTTGTAATTGAGTACTTTTTTTTGCAGGGCTGCCGCCCCCAGCCGTAAAGTCGCTGCGTCGGATAACGTCCTTATTCAACTATGCGATTTCCGTTTACGACAGGCGCTGTTCGGATTAGAAAGTTATGATAGTGGACGTATATGTTTCAACATTAGAAAGTTGTGTAAATACTGGACAATAAATACAAAATTGACCCAGAACACTAAATCCCGTTTGTTTGATTCTTCATTGTATTTGACATCCTAACAGGCTAACCCTCATATATAAACAATGTTTTCATTGCGAAAACTACAATGCATTCCATGATCTTGGAAAATAATCAAAATTACCAAAAATATTGGGTATTATGGCAAGTCGAAACACGCTGTTCATTCCGTAAAAATGCAATTGTTGCCGCCGGGATTTGTCATTGGTGGCAAATTTGGTTGCAATGCTAGCCTATTGGTAATATTGCTTCTGTTCTGGTGATCTAATTTTCCGCCTTAGAAGCCTTTGTTACAATTGCATCCACTGTTTTTTTTACATTTCTGTCGGTTGTTTTGTTCATTTTTATGTTCTTTACTCCTATCACAAAAGATTCCTTTTATTGGCGAGGAAAATTGGTAAAACAACTAAAAGCAATGACACAATAGAGATATTTTCAAACCTTAGAACCTAGTTGTTCAACGAACATTATCCCTGCTCTATAATCATTTTCGTGATTTTCTCATGAGTCCCATCATTAAATGGATATTGTTATCGCCTCAAGGTAAGATCTTAATTATTATATTGTATTATTAATTTTTATTACACCATTGTTAATTATTTCATTATATTATTTTAAGTTTTCATTTTAGGATCATAGAAATATGTAAGAGGAGGAACTACAGCATTGTCCACGGCACACATGCAACCATTTAGTTTCGATCGACAACCACCGGCAAACAATGGACGAACACCCAGATCGAGATGAGTCCTCTTGACCAACGAGCACTCGAAATTACATGTTACAGGCATTATCACAAATGGATTAAACAACCAGCAAAACAAAACGAAATTCAGCCATCACCCCACCCTCCCATCCAAACTTGTCGCGGTCGCTGCGCCTCCCACCCCTATCCCACTGTCCCCCCACCCCACCCCTGCCGCCACCACCACAACGCTCGACCCCAAGCGTAGGGCGGACCCTGTTTTTACCCGTATTTATTGAAATTGTCCCCGCAAACATTAACACTGTGAAAGTAACAAAAGACACATTAGTAGCGAAAGCGAATAGTGACGAGCCCTGCGGGACGTATAACACGCGGTGGTGGATGGCCGGCACACATGGTGCGTTCGGCGACTCCCCCTCCCCTTCCCCCACCCCCCGCCGAGGGTTTTTGCGCTGGAGGGGAGGCTGCGTGATCGGAGCCCCTCGCAAAAGGGCCGCGCCGCTGCGGTTCTCCTGCATCACGCGGGCGCAGCTCGCGCTAAGGGTCGTGCGATTGACGAGACTGGTGGATGGGTGCGGTTAAACTAAAAAAAAAAAAACGAGAGAGGTGCCTCAGGGCATCAATTAATGCTTCTGACCGTCAGGTTCGAGGTT
Source organism: Gryllus longicercus (assembly GCA_038098605.1). NCBI lineage: Eukaryota > Metazoa > Arthropoda > Insecta > Orthoptera > Gryllidae > Gryllus > Gryllus longicercus. The sequence continues at coordinate 209,241 of JAZDUA010001092.1, read as the reverse complement.
CGAGTCCTGGCAATGGCAGGATTTTCGAAATTAGCAAGATCGAATGCAGACGCTGTCTCGAGGAGAATTCTAGCGGCCGACTTCTCTGATCAGTACTATTCCGTTGTTTCTCCGATCAACACCACGCGAATCCCGGAGCATTACCCTAACAAAGGGGCCACGGACCGCACGCGATATTTCCTTCCTCTTTCTTGTCCTTTCCTCATCCCTTACTCACACACTTACATGCACACACTTACATGCACACACCTACATGCACTACACTACCACACATGCCGGGAGACCTGTTGGGAGCTTCTACCGGCTGTGTTTAGAGTTACTCCACGCAATATTCATCTGGACGTTGACATCATTCGTGGTCACCGCTGGTTGACTGATAAAGTGAGGGAGATAATACGACACAATTCTTCTGTCACACATCTCACCTTCTGCATTCAAGAAATCAATTACACAACCCTGTCTCTTACGAACATCAGTGACGGCGATTTTTCGAACGACTACGGTGCTGCCGTATGTCGCAGAAAGTTACTTCTGCGGTAGATTGCGGAAGAAGGTTTGATAAAAACGGACAAATTCGAATATTTCACTTAAATATTTTTTTAATAGAAAAAATGAAAGGCATTATTTTTTCATTGATCGTCGTAGATTTTGAGGGAGGCGTTAGTTGCGAAAGGACGGGTGGACCTTGTCGGTTGATACTTTGAAAGAGATTTCGCCAGGTAAAATACTTAATTCAAACAGTATGGTACACATTTTTGACGAAATTCTTTAAAAACAATAATTTACTTAAAAATGAAACATTAAAACGTCTTTACTCCCCAAAAATAAAACAATCTAAATAGTCATAAGTTCTAACTCCAAGAGAACAATAATATCGAGCGCTTTTGTCCACGGTCAGAAAGAAGTCTAGTGATGCAGTTGGCATTTCATGAATCTTTTTTTCGTATTTCAAAGGCTCCATTTAAAATTTGTAACTGAAATTTGATTGAAAAAGATGGAATAATATAGGTCAATTGCTTCCTAGGTCAAGTTAAGTCATACATCAAATATGTCATACATCAGATAGCACGCGTTTTGCAACAGAATAATGGAGTTGAATTAAAGCTAAATAATGTTGATATTTATTATGAAACTTGTAACTCTGGTATTAATTCCATTTGATATTTAATGATGAAAAATGGTGGGTAGAGTACGTGACAAAACTATTGTAATAAATCACTAGAATACAATAATATATAAATTACAATAATGTATTCATCATTCCAAAATAGAGCTAAATTAGAGGCTAAAACATCGGCTTATTAAACTTCTTACGTATGTTTATAATGTGAGTGTTAACATTTAAAACAATTTTTCAGCGTGAAAATTACAATATTTTGAAACAAAATTTTAAATTCATTAGATTGATGTTTTTTTCTAATGAGAATGATATGTGTATCCTGTTTATAAGGAAGTAAATAAAAAAAAGTAAGACACTGTACTGGAACATTTTCTTAAGAGGAGTTTTCTTAAACGAACTTAAAACTACCTGTGATACTATTGTGAGGAATAAAGACATTATCAGTACTAATCTTTTGAATGCGTTGTGACCTTTCGAAAGAAAAATGTCTTGCTCCACAATTTACGATTGTTTGTGTTAGTTTGTACCAGGTTTACAAAGGCTTGGAAACACGCGAGGGAATTTATGTCTTTTTGGATTCCACAGGAGGACAGCAGCCAACCTCTTGTAAGACAAACTATCTCCTTTCCAGGAAAACAGGAGGACTGCGAAACACCAGGAGCCCTACAACTAAGGTCGAGACATTACTTGGCCACATCCTGACCTCCCACGATGACAGAAACGGGCACATGGAGACAAGCGGTGGGGAAGACAGACAGTTGGATGTTGTTGGTAGCTCTGACTCAAAATGAGGGGTTAGCATTTCAACGAAGGCATGTCAAAACGTAAATTTCCCTTGTCGTAGGATATTAAGAAGTGATTTATTGTTCAAATAATTTTATTGCCACATTTAAGTACCACTTCTTTATTTTTTTTAACAAGAGGTCACTTTTAAAAGCTTTAAATTAACTTTACCATGTTATTAACTCTACCATTATAAAATATAGAAAAAGTACTGATCATTCAGTTATTTCTCAAAGGCGCCTTTCGTATCATTGTCATCGAAAAGACAACAAGAGTAAGACGACAATGATCTCAGTATTTTAACTATGTTTAAAGTTTAATGAGAGTGATTCATAAATGAGATGATTAAGGATCATAAAAATGATGGCGTAATTGCTGAAGACGATTTGCTGTAATTAGAAAAACATTTCGGAAACGCGTCTTGTTTACCTCCATAAATTCTTGGCATGACATGCATTTTTCAATTTCATATGAGAAACTTGATCTTGATGTTAAACCTGACATGACAATGATGTTGTTGATGATGATAATAATAATAATAATAATAATAATAATAATAATATTTATTTGGCTACAGTTGGCTGATTGCCAGGTGGTAGCCATAACCCTACAGTTTTACAATATATGAACACTTATAATTCAAAAACAATTCACCATATAAAAACAATTTACAATACACTTCTTTCGAAAATGTACACTCAATATATAAACATACACAGACCTGTATACATCTTTGGCACATATATACACCCATATACACTCACAATGATGTTCTGAATGAAGTTATGAAATTATGTGCATAAAGAGATGGAGACTTTACTTTTTTTTAGCAGATTTACGCGTTTTAATAACATATAGAAATGGTGAGAAGAAGCCCAAAATGCCTACTTTTTCTTTTAACTATTTGAATAAAATTACATCACATTTTGTCTCATTGAAGGGACATGAGAGGAACTTTCACTTCTATAGGTCAAGACTGAAAACATTCGTGTGTAATCATTAATAATGTTATTAGTGCTTTTTTTTAATTACGCACCTTGAACTACTGTCTTTCAATGAGCAACCTAACATTGACAGAGTGTGCGTAGAATGACAGGAAATGCGAAGCAGAACTAAGGCACAGTGTTTCCTCTCTAATTTTCTTTTTACCTCTACCTTCACAAAGTACAATATTCTTTTGGCACTCTCCGCAACACATGATGGGCGTTTGAGACAGAAGCGTGTATGTGTGTGTTGGGGGAGGAGTTAAACGAAATACCGTCAACACACAGAATCTACTACGATCCCTCTCAGCATCAACGGTTGCATCGTTAGTGTGCTGTCTGGGAGGTCCCAGGGTTCGAACACCGATCGTGGCGGTTTTTCAACATTTCATAGCTAGTTCGAAATCACCCCGCTGCCCTGAGAAGAATACTAGCGGCCGGCTGCTCTGATTGACATTTTTCGTGGTTTCTCCGATCTGTACTAAGCAAATCACCCCGCTGCCCTGAGAAGAATACTAGCGGCCGGCTGCTCTGATTGACATTCTTCGTGGTTCCTCCGATCTGTACGAAGCAAATCACCCCGCTGCCCTGAGAAGAATACTAGGAGCCGGCTGCTCTGATTGACATTCTTCGTGGTTTCTCCGATCTGTACGAAGCAAATCACCCCGCTGCCCTGAGAAGAATACTAGGAGCCGGCTGCTCTGATTGACATTCTTCGTGGTTTCTCCGATCTGTACTAAGCAAATCACCCCGCTGCCCTGAGAAGAATACTAGCGGCCGGCTGCTCTGATTGACATTCTTCGTGGTTTCTCCGATCTGTACTAAGCAAATCACCCCGCTGCCCTGAGACGAATACTAGCGGCCGGCTGCTCTGATTGACATTTTTCGTGGTTCCTCCGATCTGTACTAAGCAAATGCCAGAAAAAGGCAACGGATAGAATACGACCTTTTTTTTGTTCATCCTTCTCTCTTCCTGACCACTTGACACCCACACTTACGTGCGCTACACTAGCACCTACGTCGGGAGATCAGTCAGAGGCTTAGACGCCACTAGTGGTGCCACACTAAAAGATCAATCTGAAACGCGTCATTGATAAGTTAATTTTTTTTATAGATATAAGGAAACGTCGAAAGTGCCATTCTGTAAAAATGCTAGTTAAAGCATCCTAGCAGCAAGATAATTGTAGGAGTAGCTTTACCTAGATTATAAGTACTCGCCCTTCCACTGCAAACGCCACGCAGGGCTGCGGATTGTAGTGCCTCATAAAAATAATAAATTACACCCTCGCCAGGACACTGTTACCTCCTGGAATATACATTCCACTCAGGGGCGGATTAATATTTTTGCCGCCTGTAGGCACATCAAATTTGCCGCCCCCTGTTTAAAATTAATGTTACATTTCAAGTTGTAACGTTTCAGTAACAATTCCTCATTAATTTAAACGTTTTAACTTTAAAAGTAACATTATAATTTGCACAATTGTTTTCTTAAATTAAATAATTTTTTTGGATTAGCTAATTTTGTATATAAACTGTATCTTCATAGCAAGTAACGTCCAACATTATTAACGTTTCAACACTGAAACGTTAACATTAAAAGGAAACTAAAACATGACAACTAGAATTGCAACATGTTTTCTTTCGTCAACGGGCCTTAGTTTCAGATTCATATACTTCTGAAATCATAAGGTATACTCTAATGAAGTAGACAAATAAATAGCTTGTATTAAATATTAATATGATATTTTTAAAATAAAAATATGATTTATGCTGTTATAGTTTTTAGAGAACCTAAATTTGTTTTAGAAAATATCAAGAAAATTTTGCGCCTTTGAAAATTTGCCGCCCTTGAAAATTTGCCGCCGTAGGCACGTGCCTACTGTGCCTATGCGTAAATCCACCTCTGATTCCACTACATGTACGGGAGTAATTTCCATAGTAGTACGAAAACACTAAATACTACTCACATCCTCAATTTTTAGGAGCGGCGCTGCTGCAGCAGCCGCGACAAGGCGTGGAGGGCGGCGCCGTCCGGAGGGTGACGAAAACGAATAGGGGGCGTGGCAGGGCGGCGGGCGGGCGGGCGTTGCGGCCGAGTCCCTGCCGTCGACGCGACGAAGGGCCACGCAGGGCCACGCAGGGCCACGCAGGGCCGAAGGGCCTTCGCGAGGGTGGGCCGCGGAAGCCGCCCCACTGACACACAGCAGGCGCCCATCTGACCGGCCCTCCGCCCACACAGGGCGAGGCCTTGGCGAACAAGCAGCCTCTGTCCTCGCCCCCGCCCGCCCCCGCCCCCAAGGGCCGGCTTGCTTACGTGCGGTCGTCTCGCTTCGAGTGTCGTCGGCGGATGAAGGTTGGCGCAGGGCTCGGAAATGACCCGCCAAGTTCCAACATCCGTGGCGAAGTCACGTGCATGCGAGTGTCTCACTGAAGCGGTGTTGTGGTCCGAAAGTTTCTTGGTACGAATATCGACTGTGGTCGTCTGGGTCGACCGAGCGTCACGGACGCTTTGAGCCAAGTCAGTGCCGTGGCGAACAGTGTAGAGTAGTGAAGTGAAGTGCGAATGAATGGTTATCTATATAATGAAACAAGAATGAATGATATGTGAATGGAGAGAGAGAGAGAGAGAGAGAGAGAGAGAGAGAGAGAGAGAGAGAGAGAGAGAGAGAAAGAGAGAGAGAAAATCTCACACATGTATAATGATAAATTTTTCTTAGTAATTCATAAAAACCCATCTTAGTGTAAGTTAGGAAAGCCAAAGTGCAAATAATTTAACTTTAGTTCTAGAATATTAAAATTAACTGCAAGATAAAGCCCCTCCTCTAGCTGCAGAAGTCGCAAGGCAGCAGCCTAAAGTACAAATTAAAAGTAAATAAATTCCCCTTCTCCACAGGGTTACTGTGGAAGGGACAAAGAAAAAATATCGACCGTGGGAGATTTTCTACACCAGCCAAGTAACTTGGTCGAGGCCAACCGATGTCGGGATGGAAATTCTTATATAAGTTCCCCATCACGCCGCAAACCTACTTTATTTTGCTTCAGTACAGTGGAGGTACTTATAATATAGCTAAAACTAATCTTACTTATAGAGCTTTAATTAACTTATTTACAGAAGTGCGCTTTTTTCTTAGGTCTAGAAAAAATGTTGTTTTTTTATAAATGACGTGTTTTAGTTTGAGCTTTTCTCCTTATTTTTATTCTTATTTACACTCCAAATCTCACACTGATGCGCACTATGTACACTGTTCTCGCCTTAAATTCATTGACTCATTTATATTACTATAATTTGAACTTCCGCTACGCAGCCACGTGCTTGCATCTCACTGATGTGGACCGGAGGGTTCTAGGTTCGAATTTTGACGGTGGCAGCGTTTCGACAGCAGCCAAGTAACTTGGTCGAAGCCAACTGCAGTCGGAATGGAAATTCTAGAGGTGGTTGCTCTGAACTTCCGCAAACAATAATCTACAGGATGAGATATTCTTAGACATGCTACAAATTTTTTGCTGGTTCCGCTCTTCTATCGCTTCTTCGTTGCTCTCGATACTATCAATGTCACCTATATTTCACTGATGGTGGCCATATTTGTGACGTCACGCTCAGAAGGCTTAGATTCCTCTATTTTATACTGTTTACGCTTTCTGCATACGCAGTGGTTTGCACAGACTGACGAGTTTTATTCACATAATTATTAATTCAAGGCCCTCTTGCAGGAACAACTAGAAGTACTATTAATAGCTCCTTGATACCGATGAAGATAGTTTCTTATGCGTGTAGTGAAAACATACATTTAATGTTTTGCCGAGGTCTACAAGTGCTGTGTATTACTCGGGCAACTTTTCTTGAACGATGGATTGACGATTTTGCGTGGAGTGGGGATATTAGTTACAAAGTCGGCCACTAGAGTATTTTAAGTAATGCCAACGTCTGTGAAATTAAAGTCAAAACTGCATCTTTTGCTTAACTTTTTCGGGAGTTTTAGGTGACTCCCTTGAATGACCTGGACCTGACCCAGCCTTTTCTTTCGATATTGACAATAAACCTGAACAGGGGTTCTGCACTATGAAAGCAATTGGCTTTGACTAGCTTCTGTTTCGCGCCAACGAAGTTTTAATGCTTGGAAGGTTGTCATCAGTGCCCACTGCGAGCTTTTGCCTTCAACTGTTTATTGCACAAGGGAGGGGGATCAAGGTCATCGTTCAAGAAAAGTTGCGCGAGTAATACCTGTGGAGGGATGTGGGTTTACAGTTAAGAGTGAAGACGTGTCTTGTTAGGTTTGGTTTGTGTTTTACCGGTACCAGTATTTTCGTTATCAGCTGTGATTCCGTGAAGTTTCAAGTCAGAGTCTTTAGTCACATAGTTTTGTCAAGAGTAAAAAGTTTTTTTTTCATATTTGTGTGACTATCGCGAAAAGCGAAAACTGTCAAAGAATATTGAATAATTGCTTCAAATATTTTTAAGCGGGTGTTGTGAATTGTTCCAAGAAATCTCTCGATAATACTGAATAAATGTTTATTGAAAATCTATTTCCAATTGCATTGTTTTTATTTTTGTTTCCTATTCTGTAAGTACGAAGTTACATTTATACATTTTTTAACAAATAAACATGTTTCAATAACAACTTTCCTTCTTAATGGAAAGGATATGGAAATGGATACGGCCATGGTGAGGATTAACATGCGAGAGTTCTCACATGGGTGAGCTAGTCATTTAACTAATTCCCCAGTTTATGTTGAAAAAATATTCGCACATCACTGATTGCTTACGTGTGTTCAGCTTGGTAGCTTTCGAGAGAGCGACGGCTTTCAATGCCCTCTTCATACCTTTCGCATGTAATGTCTTTGGGGCCGTGTCTCCCCAAATAAACAGCGCTATCACACAAGAATAGAACTCTACATTTTGTTTATTGTCCTAACAACGTATATTCTTTGGTTCCCAAGCCTACATGCAATTGCATCGTATTACACACGCTTGATGCCGTTTTTCCCGTTCAAATCAAACCCGGGGTTTCTGGCTTATCACAGAACGTTGTTATTTAAATAATTTCATTATGTAAAAGTATAAGAAAATATGAAATAATAATAAAATACACATTACTGAAAACACATTTGATTTCTTTGCTTCTTTTTATGCTATTTTTAACATTGCTTCCAAATCAGTTATCAAAAATTATCCATTTCCGGTTCTCGAAACTACGATCTTTACTCTTACGACACATGCAAAAGTCCAACTGATATCATAATTACAACTCATATTCTACTTCTTATAAGTCGAGTGACCTCAAGATATTGACGAACGTTAATTAATTTAGTATAAAAAGGTCATTAAGCGTTCAGAGAAACAAGTATTTAAATTCAGTAGACAGATAATAAAAGCCTTAAATTATTACATGCACTTCTTTTAATTTCAAAAGCGTATTTGATTCTCTCTTTGCCTGTCTCTCCACCTGCTGTCGCTCGTTAGGCTTCGCCTCAGGGCAAAAGTCATTAACAAGTCCTCGGTGGAGGTGAACGCTTGTAACAGAGGTCTCTAATGGAAGGAGCTTTGAAAATTGAAAACTTTTTCAAGATGACATTGTGAGGCAAAGTGTGTTAGGGAGAGAATATGTGATCACTTTAACAATGGGTTTAGTAGATATGTAGCAATTCAACTCTAATAAGATATTAATATACAAATGCAATTGAACTTCTAATGCAAGTGATCAAAGTTTATAACGCAATGTTCATTTTTACTTAATAAAACGCTAATTTGGGTGAGAACAATTATCGACAGCAGTCGTGTTTGTGTTTACTTATGTTATAAATTCTAAATGCAAACGCTTGTCAGAAAATGTGTTCATTACTTTATTTTAATTTCTTATTCAACTTCCACTATCATGATTATGTTGTTGAAGCTCATTTAACTTGACTCTAATACCGTTTTAGGTCTTCAGTGAAAGGGAAAAGTGATTTTCTGATTGTTTTACTTCTGCTCTTTCTGTTCCATACGGGGACTGTCATGTATTTCGCCAGCTATCGTAATCCCACGATTTCCTTATTTCCCAAATTGTCGATGTTACTGTTGGTTATTAACATTATATATCAGACACTAGATGAAACATTACATTCATATCAATACTTCTTCCTTCGATTTTGGCCTACTATGGACCACGTGAAATAACTTCTCACAATTGATTTTCTCTCTTTTTTCTTTCCTTCCAGTACTCTTTCATTCTTTCTCCATGCTGTTTCTTTCTCTCTTCTGTCCATTTTGCTCCTGTTTTCTTCTTTGCCTTTTCTTGGAAACCCTGGAATCCTCTGATCTTTTTTCTGAATTCTTCTCTTCTTTCCACCTCTTCTCCATCTATTCCCATTTCTTCCATGTCTTTCTTGACCTCCTTGATCCATGTCATCTGTGTTTTGGGGTTTCTATCGAAGTAGTTGAATATTCTCTTTGTCAATCTTCCTTCGTCCATTCTTTTAATATGTCCGTAGAAGGTTACTCTTCTTCTTCTTCTCATTGTGTCTGTTATTTTTTCTGTTTTTTGGTAGATCTCTTTGTTGCTTCTCAGTTTCCATTTTCCATCTTCATATTTTGGTCCCAGGATTTTCCGTATAATTTTTCTCTCCTTTTTTTCTATCTCCTCTATTTGCCTGGCTGTGTTCAGTGTAAGGCATTCTGAGGCATAAAGGCCTTCAGGCTTAATAACTGTATTGTAGTGTCTTAGTTTTGCATTAATGGATATGGACTTTTTATTATATATATATTTTTTGTCAATTGGAATTCCAGTTCCATCTTTCTTGCTCTTGTAAGGACTGCATCTTTGTCCAGGGCATTTGGTTGGATTAATTCTCCCAGGTATTTGAATTTGTTGACCCTCTTGATTTTACCATATTTTGTTGTGATCTGTCTTGGTGCATATTTTCTGTTTGTCAAATTTTCTGTCTTTTCATATGATATTTGCAATCCTGCCTTCTCTGCTGTCTCTTTCAGTATATTGATTTGTCTTCTGGCGTCTTCCATGTTTTCTGCTAGCACGGCCAGGTCGTCCGCAAAGGCTAGACAGTCAATTTCAAGGTTATCCTTCTTTCTTCCTATTTTTATTTTGGGAATTCCTTCTTCCTCCATTCTCTTCCTCCATTCTCTCATTACCTTCTCCAGCACACAGTTGAAGAGTAGCGGGGAGAGCCCATCTCCCTGTCTCACTCCCGTTTTGATCTCAAAGTGTTCTGAGACCTCTCCCATAAATTTTACCTTTGACTTTGTGTTTGTTAGGGTTTTTCTTGTTATTGCAACTGATTTTTCATCAGCTCCGAATTCTTCCAGGGTATTGAATAGTGTCTCTCTATCTATGGAGTCGTATGCTTTTTTGAAGTCCACGAATGTCACATGTATGTCTTTGGCCCTTAGTCTCCTGTACCCTATTATGAGTTTCAGGTTTAGTATCTGTTCGGCGCAGGATCTTCCTTTCCTGAATCCTCCCTGGTAGTCACCTAATTGTGGGTCCAGTTGGACCTCTAGTCTGTTTTGTAATGCTTTGGATAGGATCTTGTATGTTACTGATAGTAGTGAGATTCCTCTATAGTTGTTGGCATCTGTTTTCTCTCCTTTTTTGTGTATTGGATGGATTATAGCTGTTTTCCATTCTTCTGGTATTTCTTCCGTTTCCCAAATCTTTTGTATTATTTTATGTAGACTTTGGACTGTCTTGGTATCTACGTTTTTCCACATTTCTGCTACTATAGAGTCCTCTCCTGGGGCTTTATCATTTTTTAGTTCTTTAATAATCTGTTGGATTTCTGTTATGTTCGGTGGTTTGGAGTTTTCGAATTTATGCTTTGGATTTAGTTTTGGGAATCTCACTTTTGGCTCCTCACAGTTTAATAGTTTTTTGAAGTATGTTGCTAGTAGTTTGCAATTTTCTTGATTATTCAGTGATATTTTTCCTTCTTCATTTTTGAAACATAAGTTTGGTGGTCGATATCCCTGAAGGTTTTGTTTAAAAGTTTTATAGAATGTTCTTGTGTTGTTCTTTTTAAAGTCTTCATCTATTTGTTGTAGTTGGTTCTTGTCAAAATTCCTCTTGTTTGTTCTTATAATTTTCGCTGTCCGTGATCTTTGTTCTTTGAATAAGATATAGTCTTCGTTGTTTTTGGTTGAGTGCCATATTCATATCAATACAATATTAATATCGGCTACACATTGCTACACATGCAGCTTTCGAGGAGTACCGAGTGAATGCTCGCCGAACCTCGGAGGACGAGCTGCTTTCACCTTGTTAAGAGCAACAGTTTCTGTCCTCGCCTTATTCACAGCGAGACCGAGTTTTATGTAGTGCAGTGCAATGAGAGTGAATTGGATGAATGAATGGGTATGTATATTTTGAAACAAGTATGAACAACATATGAATTAAAAACAAGTTAACCAAGAAGAAAGAAACCAATGAATGAACTTTACTCAGTATTAAGCAAATAATAATAATAATAATAATAATAATAATAATAATAATAATAATAATAATAATAATAATAAATAATATTTTATTCAAGTTAGATATGATAAAGTGCTTCACAATAACTATTATATTAAATATAAACCAAACAATTAGTTTCAGTAAGTTATTAAGAAACGACACCCCCTTCCCAGGTTATCATGCCGTGAGGCAATGAAGCCCGATGATAATAATTTCCTGCCTACACAGAGGTGCTGTGAAGGGGAAGAAGGTTCTGTGGCACATGAAAGGTATGCATATTTCTTAAGCTAAACTCCATCTGATTCAATTCTCAAACAAAACGTGTGTCATTCCTATTTCGTTCATCTTCTCCTTTCATTCTAATTACTTCGTAAACAAGATCGCTGATGTATCGTTAAATTTCAACAAATATACGTAGAGTTTCATTCAATAGCGCTGGTTAACCCAAGATTTGGGGTTCGGATCTGGCGATGGTCAAATATATACATTTCGTGAGAATCCATTTTAAGTAATAGAAAGTGGTGTGTGAGCACTGTTGCACCATCTTAGGAACAATTGATTTTTAAGACAAACCACTTCTGATCTAATATAGTTAACCATCGACACGTGCTGTACGCGAATCCGTTTATCTTTCCATTTCATTCTAATTGAGGAGAATATTTCCATTGTAGCTTAGCTTCGCGAAATTGGGTAGAGAAGTCGTTTGTTTATCGTCGATTTTCGCCAGTGTGGAGCCGATTAAGATACGAATTTTGAAGGATCGGAAAGAAGAGCTGGCGTGTCCACCCTGTGACACTCAGCACACTACGAGTGAGTGAGTGATTCCCGTGGCGTTAACGTTTGAGGTCATTCGTCGGTGCAGCGCATGTAACATATCTTAGGAAGAGGCGGTGTTCCTCGCGCAGAACTATAGACAGGCTTGTGGGCATTTCCCCCTCCAGGTACCTCTCCAGTCGGGAAGCGCACCAGCCGAAGCAAGCTGTAAGACCCCATGGCTTACCAACATGTGTTAGTGTCATTCATGTAAGTGTGTGTGGGGGGGGGGTGTATGTAGGAGAGAAGGAGACAAGAATCAGGAAAGATAGCAGGGTACTGCTCTGGCAATCGATTGAAGAAACCACGGAAAAGAGCAGTCAGTCGCTAGAATTTTCCTGTAGATTAATTGCATTGACTTAGCTATACTTGAAAATGTATCACAGTTCCTAGGAGCTGGAAGTCGACGTTGCTGCGGACCCTACAACGTTGCCACCGCAGTCGGACGGTCCCATCTCCAAGAGAGGTCTCTCGCTTTCACCAAGAGGCAACCGAGTCTGTCCACGCGCCCGCAGGCCGGCAGGGGCCTTTGCAAACTCGCCGCCGCGCCGGCCGTCGCGACGCGTCGCCAGGCGCCCCCGCAGCGAGGCGGGGGCGGGGGCGACCGGGTGGTCCCGAGGCCACCCGCGCGCCCCGGCCTCTACTCCCCTTTCCTCGTCGCCCTCGCCCTCACACTCACACCTCGGCGGGAGCCATCGAAAGCCAGCACGCCTGACTATTCGGGAATAGAGCACTTAATTAGCCTAAATGTAGTCTTTTTTACATTTAAGGTAGCATCTAGGTTATTAGCGACCACTATTGCGTGTAACGGTAGGGTAACTGTGAGGATGACACGATATGATGATGATAGGGGGTGAAAGGACGAACACAATACAACCATGCCCGAGGCGTGACTCGAACCCGCGATCCTTCGGTTCGAGATTGCTACGGCACTACTGCCTAGCTATCTCGGCCATCCGGACCGCCACAACTAGTCTTTAATTGCGGACATGGGTTGGTTGCGATTGGTTTTAAGGGGCTGCCTACTTTACAGGGCTCCCTGCTTGTGCGAGACGGACACGAGTCATCCCCCAAATGCTTTTGGAGGACACGAGTGCGAAATGTGGCAGACCTTTCTTCCCGTGGATTAGAGGAGTTGCCCGATTGAGGGCTTTGCCTGGGAGTGTATGACTGACAGAATGGATGGAATTTTCTTCTTCTTCTTCTTCTTCTTCTTCTTCTTCTTCTTCTTCTTCTTCTTCGATTGCTCCTGCCAAAACCAACGCCCACCACTCCGCCCCCACAGCCGCCATCGCCCTCCCTCTCGCGCTCACCCCCGTTTCCACCCCTACTCCGCCCGCCCCCGCCCCCGTCCCCGCAGTGTCGTTCGGCCTCTGTAGGAAGGCCAGTAGAGCAGCGTGATTCGTGAATTCCCTGCCAAGGGCCTGTGGACAGTCTCGGCCGCCTTTTGGTAGACTTGTTCTTAAGGCAGCTCTCCTTGGCGTTTTCGCCCTATCGAGGCAATCGTTTTTTCTATCTGAATGTGGGATAACCTTAAAACGAATTTTCAACTAACATTTTTAAATTCTTATACCAGTTTTCCTGTAGATGCGGTAATTTATTTACTATTTATTATGTAATTTATTTACTAACGGGGCATAACAAAGAAACGTAAATAAGGTAAATAAGTAAAATAAATAAATATACTGGCAGGAGCGACGGTTAACAAGGGAGGGGCGAAGCAGAATAAGGGTTAGACACAGAGAGAGAGACAGAGAGAGAGACAGAGAGAGAGACAGAGAGAGAGACAGAGAGAGACAGAGAGAGACAGAGAGAGACAGAGAGAGACAGAGAGAGAGACAGAGAGAGACAGAGAGAGACAGAGAGAGAGACAGAGAGAGAGACAGGGAGAGAGACAGAGAGAGAGACAGAGAGAGAGACAGAGAGAGATAGAGACAGAGACAGAGAGACAGAGACAGAGAGACAGAGACAGAGAGAGACAGAGACAGAGAGAGACAGAGACAGAGAGAGACAGAGACAGAGACAGAGAGACAGAGAGAGAAAGAGATAGAGAGACAGAGAGAGAGAAAGAGATAGAGAGACAGAGAGAGTGAGAGAGAGGAGAGGGAAGAGCGATGGAGCGAAGAAGCAGGCCGAGCGGACAGAAAGGGCGTGGCTAAAGGCGGAAGAAGCCGTAGTTGCTTGATGAGCGGGAGGAACAGACAGAGAGGAAGGGAATGGATGGACGGGGCGGGAGGTGCTGTCACGGGGGACGGACGTAGCTTTATGAGCGAGAGGAATATAGAGTGGAATAGGCAGGATGGGAGGAAGGTGTTGGCAGGACAGCCAAGACCCGCCAGGTAGGGCTTGTGGGAGAGACGAGTGAAGCGAGAGGACTGGAGGAAATATGAGCGAAACAGACTGGATTGGCGGGCCAGGAGGAGGGCAGGAGTTGCCAGGTAGGACGTGAGAGGGAAACAGACGAAGCTCGATAAGCAAGAGTAACAGAGCTGAATGGACGGAACAGGAGGTGTTGCCAGGACGGCCGTGGAATGCCGGATGGGGCGTGTGGCGACGTTTGTCCCAATTGAATTGTTTATTTCAGAAACCCGTCAAACGCAAATTCCCTCTCTTCGAGAAAACTGAGAATAAGTCTCCCAATTTTTCAGATTTCAAATATATTTTTTTTATTAAAGGAGTTGATAAATAAATATTCTTCATATAAATATGCACCAAACGATGTGTCTATCCTCCTGGTACTATAATCCGTCTCTTAGGCGTGTTTTATATTTTGGCGTTTGACGGGTTTCCGAAATAAACGATTGAATTGAGGAGCGTTACTTTACTGGAGAAAATTGAAGTTAATGCTCAATAAAGACGCCCCTCAATAGCAGTGAACCTCTAGCTAAAATACTAATTGATAGGGCATAGGAGTAGATCTTTAACATAATCTATCTGAAAACCTGGTAACTCGAGGGGCTGGATGAAGCACCACCAAACTTCTACTCCATTTCCTTTCACGATTAAAAAAAAAACCTCAGTAAAGGAGAACAGACCACGCGGAGGATTTTCTGAATGACCCTCCCCACTCCAGTTGACCACCACCACCATCCGCCCAGGCGCAGGTGCCGCAGGGGATGAGGACCACCCACCCTCTGGTGCGAGCGCCTCCGCCGGAATTTCACGGTCCCCCCCCCCCCCCAAGGCCATAAAGCAACACGTCCCCCCGCCGCCCCGCACGGCGGGTTTCCACCAGCCAGCGTTTCGAAATGCATCTTACGTGTTGTTTTTGGTGATATTTAAGGTCCCATCCAGGTATTAGCGACCGCCATTGCATTTAACGGTATAGTAACTGAGAAGATGACATATGGTGATGATAGGGGGTGGATAGACGAGCACAAATACAACCACGCCCGAAGCGGGACTATATCCTGCGATCCTTTGGTGCGAGATTGCTACGGCACTACTGCCTTAACGATCTCTGCCATCCGGACCGATCACGTATTTTTGTCGTAGAAAATACATAACAATGTGTTTAAATTGCAGGCTCATGATCTGTACATTTCTTTTTGTTTTAATTTCTCCTCTCCAGTATTCCTGGAGAGAAGGGTATTCTATTTGCGTTAGGGGCGGTTCAGACCTCCGTCTGCGCTTCATCACCACTTGGCTTTTGCTGTAGAAGGGAGAGACCTACTTTTCATCTCGCTAGATGAAGAGTATTTCTTAGAACCAACCTTTTGGTAGTATGCCTTCAAATGACTTATACACAGAATGAGGCTTTGTCCGGCTCCCTCGGTCAGCCTAATTACTAAAATTTTGCAAATTGCCACGTTTAAATGGGATGAGTTTGTAAATGCTTAATTATTACGTGTTGATATCACTATCCATTGTCACCAACCCCTGGCATCTCTTGTCAATAATTATAAACACTGGTGTCCGTCATCATTCTCATCGCCCTCACCATCACGTCACAACAAACCCTCACCATTCGGGTTCTCCCCCTCCCGTCCCCCTCAATACCACCTCTCCCACCGCCGCCCACTTTCAGTCACCCCCCCCCCCCCCCCACTGGTTCGGCGTCTTTTCACAGGCGGGGCCTTTCTCTCTGCTCCGCGCCACGCCGCGCCGCGCCGCGCCGCTCGGCACCCGGCGTACCGTTTTCTCAAGCGCCAAGGGACTCTACTTGACGGCTGTTTCGTAAACAGAAATCTTCTTTATTCACTTCCGCTCGCAAGACGCCGCCTTTCTTGGGGACGGGCAATGGCGGCGGTGCCAGTGAAGAATGAGGTTAACGAAGGAATTCATGCCTTCTCGGAAAAGGTTTGCGACCGTTTCGTCGCAAGTTCGTTTGACAGCTTTGAGCGGAATGACGAGTGTCCTGGTCTTTCAAGTTCGCCGATTCATGCATTTCCAAGCGCTCGTGTGTTTCAACACATCCCGCCTGTCAGCTGGGAAAAGTTATAACTCCGTAAATTGGTGACTTCGCACATTAGTTTCTGTTCGAGAGGTGGAGTTGAAGGCTCACACTCTTATTTGCAAATAAAGCGGCTGGTTGGTATTGATGAGGTGGAACAATTCCCGCACACTGAGAATTTGTTTGGTTTAATTAACAAATCAAAATGAGAAGTCGCTGCTAAATTTATTACTACCCACATTCTGATTTTTGGCTTATACGTTACTTATGTGCTAGCGATTTGAAGATTTGGATACAGAAAAAGCTGATTGAACTGTTTTGCAACGCCTTGTCTTCTTAATAACATCTGCATTTGTCCGTTTTATATTCTAATGATTATACACGATTTCCCTCAAGTATTATTTTTCCATTCCTTAACATTCCTTCCAACACGAAGTAATTTTCACTTCTAAAACAATGATTAAAATGTGCTTAATGTTCGTACAGACGAGATTAAACCGTTAAAAAGTCAACTCAATTTCGCTTCAGTCTCATGAAGCGGAATTTTCGTGCACAGGACGTCCGAATTGTGGCGGCTGCTCCATCTCCTCGGCTTTCGAAATCAATTTATATTTATCTGCTCAGTGGTCCGCGGCGTCACGGTATGAGTAATTGCTAACTCCACGGATTTGAACACGCATGGTTCTTCGTTTATGGATGTTTGGAACACTGGCGCTTATAATGTGGTGTCAGTGTGCTTGAGAAGATTATGAACATTCTCGCGTGCAATAATCAATACATCCGATACCCAAATAATCTGAGGTAGAGAAGTATATTGGAGGTTAAGGATCATTCTTGATCTGTAATGGCGATGGTATTTAGGATACGCAATATTTCCCCCGAATAAATCGATTGCATAAATTACTTGACTCCTGGCTTTATGGTAGGAAATTGTGTTTGAGTGCTTTAAATGTGTAATGTGTGCTTGATTATACCATTAATTAAAATATTACATAAAAGTAGGTAATAAAAATTATAAGCAAATATGACACATAAATTGAAATAAACTAAGTAGTTGATATAATAATTCTTTAATTAATTGTAGATTTATTTTGTCGTATATCAGGTTTTAGATCAACACATGATCACGCCAACATAAATTTCAGGTATTAGCATTTTTATACGTTATCTATCTTTTCTAAAACCATGCTATGTTTCAAATATTTCAATTTCAACAATAGGCACTAATCTTTGATTTATAACTTTTGCGTACATTTTATAAGAAGAATTTAGAAGACTTGTACCTCTATAATATGAACATTCAGATTGTCACCTTCATATGTAGTGTCACCTTGTTATATAGTGAGGAAATTAGGTCTTCATTCCATTCTTCTGGCACATATCTACTGGCCCAGCAGATATTAATAGAGATTAGGACTCTTTTTTCTTTAATTAGTTTTTTGATATTATTATTACAGAACCTTAGATCTCTTTTCAAAAATTCCTCTTTCCTTACTCCTATTGCTTCTGCTGCTGCCTGTGTTATAATTTTCTTAATGTTTGCCCATTCTTCATTTATATTGGTACTTATATGTTTAATAAGTTTTTTTTGGTAGGGTCTACTCTGGTATAAAATTATTACGCTATAATCTTGTAACAGGTAACATTTAAATGTTTCCATTTCTGGTTTGGATTTTAAGACGATTTTCTTCCATCTCTTTGGGAAAATTATGTGACATCTCACTACGAAATGATCAGATGACACATCAAAATTTCCAAGTACGTTCACATCCTTAATATTTATCCAAGTGTTATTGTTTGCGAGGATGAAATCAATTATAGAGGCAGATGCACGTGGTGTCCATGGATTATGTGAATATTTCGATATTTAAAAAAAGCGTTAGTAATTTTCAGCTCAATGGGTATGGTAAATTCTATTACTTTCTTTCCAGTATTGCTAAGATTGTATTTATATTTCAGGGACTACAACATTTTTTTTCCACTCTCACAGGTATTTTCCCCCACTCTCGCATTTAAATCACCTAATAAAATAAGATGATCACTTTTATTGATGTTATTTATTTCTGTCTGTTGTTGTTCGAAGAATTTTATCACATCTTGGGTTCTCCCTTCTTCTGATGCATATAAGGCAAAAACTGCAACGTAACCTCTATCTACTTCAAATCTCATTGTTCTTATTCTTTCGTTTTTTGAAAGTGTACGATATTATTCTGTTTTTCAACGTTTTTATGATCCAAGTAAATACTCCTGTCGATGATCCCTGCTTTTGGGGAACACCCCAGTATATAATTGTATAATTTTGTAATTCTGATGAGCCCAGTAATGTTTTTCTTCAGTAATTGCAGCAATGGAAATCCCAGCTTTACCTAATTCCTGTTCTAATTCAGGTTCTTTATTGAGAGAGTTCTAACATTCCATATTTCGAGCATTAATATTTCCGATATTTGTCGTTTATTCGTTTCCTTTTTCTTTGCATATGTTGGAATAGAGAAACCAGTCCGGCATGAATCTTTGACAAATGTAGCGGGATGATGTGCCCTGGCCGCGTTGCTAGTGCTGCACAACGTAAGGATAGTAATGGGGCTTCTATCTTAAAGTTCTATCCCAACTTCTTTGCATGTAAACCCCTACAGCCTGAGATATTCTCCTGGTCCACATTGCCTCTTGGACCGTCGTAGTCTTCACACACACCTTGTGCTGAGTAGGGATACTATTCCAGAGGAGTAAAGGAGAAGAAACAGATAAATTGGAGAGAAGAGGAGGAGAAGAAGAATTAAAATCGTGAACAGAGTAGACTACGAAATTAATGACACCCTCGAAATCTAATAGCGTCGGAGTCGAAGATATAACAAGGGATCAAGAAGGACCAAATAGAAAATATTATAGAAATGCAGCGTAGGTAAGTAGAAGGAGTGATACAATAGTTTTGTGAACCTTAAACAATACCCAGAGGAGGCGGTCCACTAGCTGACCTCTCTTGAACTAGGACCAAAACAACGTCGGAAAGCAAAAAGAAGTACGAAGGGAAAAAATATGAAGAGAAGAAGGACGAAAGACAAGAAGAAGAAGAAAGCGAGTACGTCAAAGACGCCACGGCGAGCCGGAGCTTTCAGAAGCGGCGAGGCGGCGGCGAGGCGGCGACGGGGGCGAGGCGCGCGCAGCAGGCAATACCTGACGAGCCGACAGGTGCGTCGGCGGCGCGTTTGGGGTGCATCAAGGGGCGCGGAGGCTTTCTTTTACGGCGCGGGGCCCATAACAGACCCGCCCCCTCCCCCCGCCGACCTCATATGCGGAATAGACGGGAGGGGCCGCAGTTGGCGTAATACGGCAGCCCCGCCCCCCCCCCCCGCCCCGCCCCGCCCCGCCTGCTCCACATAACCGCGCGCCGTATCGGAATGGTATTGGTTAGGTGTTAGGCCCCGCGTGGCGCCGTAGAGCTCGTCGCATCGCCGCGGGGACCAATATGATTGAAAACGAAAAAAGGGAAGAGCAGGCGGGCTCGTTTACGTTCGCGCAGGTGCGTGGGTGGTGGGGGTGGGGGGTAGACTCAACACACAGCGGCGATGGTTGTCGCGTACTCCGCGACCACGATCTCATGGTTCCGAAACCCATCGTGAACTATAGAGTTGAACAATACAGTTGTAAGTTCCATCTTTAGAATGACGTTTCAGCCCAGATTCAATCTTGCTCTTACATACGCGCACTTTCAGTTCTGCCGGTGTTATTGGGGTCATCAAGTTGGGTCTTTTGAGGATCAGGGATCTTTTTGCAGTCTGATCGATAGGGCGGTAGTTGGGACAGAATGAGGGATGAGTGAGTATTGATTTTGGACGCGACAAGTACTTACATTATTAGACCCGAAAGTGTAGTGCATGTAAAATTCTGAGAGGTGGTGGTGTTTCTCCTGTGGTGAAAAGAGACTCAGTACAAACCTCTCTACGCGAGAATTTGGTGTTTCCCTCTCCAAGAATCTTCTCCTGTGCAAGTAGTACCGAAGCCGAGACAAGTTCTAAGTTCACATATGTCTCCCAATATGTGTGTATTGTATGTGGAAATTTGAAGTGAGTGATGATGAGAAAACAACGATCTCGCGCGGTCCCTAGCCCGTTATTCATGACCATGTATGAATGTGACGGAGGAAACCACAGGAACGAACCACCAGTTGTGCTCTAGAATTACCGTCAAGGTATTAGCCCGACACGTAGCTGGTGTAAAAATCCGGAACTGACAACATTCGAGCGAAACTGATACAGTACATTACGTAAACAGAAAATGCTTACAATCTGTCAAGAAATGTGTTAGATACAAGTATATCAGATTTAGAACTGAGGGGATGAGTAATGGCATTCGTGCCGTAAAGAAGATGTTGCTCGTTCAGTGGGTAGGTGCTACGGCACTTCCGGCTGGGGAAGTAAAGAACAGGCAAACTATTTCACTTCTCCGGTTCCCTTGCACGGTGCTACTCAGTATTAGTTCTTTCGGGAAAGCAGGCCAGTAAGAATGTTGACCATACAGACAGACTCATATAGACAGAAAGCACAGAAGACTCTGATATAAGACACAAAAGTCACACATAAAAATACAGAAAACACAGATAGCCAGAGTGAAAAAACGTGGACGGGCAGACACCGATGGACAGACAGGCACGGACATATACAAGCATACGGAAAGACGTAGACAGCTTCACAGACTGCTGGAGACAGACACAGACACATGCCGACGGACAGTCACAGACAAGCAAACACATACACGCATGCAGATATTGACAGGTAGACACAGTCCCAGACACACAGTCCCAGACACACAGTCCCAGACACACAGTCCCAGACACACAGTCCCAGACACACAGTCCCAGACACACAGTCCCAGACACACAGTCCCAGACACACAGTCCCAGACACACAGTCCCAGACACACAGTCCCAGACACACAGTCCCAGACACACAGTCCCAGACACACAGTCCCAGACACACAGTCCCAGACACACAGTCCCAGACACACAGCCACAGACACACAGCCACAGACACACAGCCACAGACACACAGCCACAGACACAGACACAGTCACAGTCACAGTCACAGTCACAGTCAGTCACAGTCACAGTCACAGTCACAGACAGAGACACAGACACACAGACACAGACACACAGTCACAGACACAGTCACAGACACAGTCACAGACACAGTCACAGACACAGTCACAGACACAGTCACAGACACAGATCCAGACTGTCGAACACAAAGAGACACCCAGACGGTGGATTCCCACTTCCTGCCCCGTCATGGAGAGCTGTGGCGCGTCGCGCAGCAGGCCGCGTTGGGCGCGCACTAGCCGAGGCATACGGGTAAGTGGTAAGATCGCGGCTGGGCGGGGCGGGGCGGGGCTGGGCGGGGCCATGTGCTGCGCGCGGGACGCCGGCGCCCGCCACGTGCCTTGTTTCCAATTTGATCTGAGAGGGGCGTTGCGATGCGAGAGGACTTTTACGACCGCGCGGAGAAGCCGTCGCGACGCCACACCTGCCGCGACGCTCCCGTCCAGCGGTCACTCGCACGACGGGCGAGGAGACGGTGACGACGCCATATGAGGATAATGCATCGAGACGTGATGGATTCCACTCACATTACTACAAGCTCTATTCATCCTCTACACACACTCATATGACTCTATACATATGATAGTATAGAGGTAATTGAGGGCTGTAATAGTTTTGTAAGTGGTAATTCAAAAACACGTACGCATTATTTTGATTTTCTCAAAACCCCTCTCCTAATATTTAGTAGTAGATCTAGTTTCATGCATTCCGAACAACGTTTTTTCAAATGGCAAGTTCATGGATTATCCTGTATTTTAAGCAAGACTACTTTGAATTATCTACGGCTTATTCGAAAATCCTAACCCAAGTTTGCCATTGCGCGTTGGTCAACGTCTTTCAATTTTAAACATTTTTAAAACCGTCCACCTATCCGCAGTTTCAAATACAGAATATAGCATTGCATTCAAAGCAAGTCTCCCCCACCACAAACACCCTCGGCCCCTCGACCGGAAATAAGCTGTGAGCCCCCACTTCCACTTCCCACAACAAGAGCGACCCGGAGCGTAACACGCTGATAGCTCTAACGCCATTAACAGCGGCGCATTCCTGCCCGAAAGCGCTTTTTGTGGCGCATGGGCGACGCGCGACCACATGACTGATACGAAAATAATAGCCGGCAACGACGCCTCCATGCAAATGCGCCGCGCGGGTAACGTGGCAGAAACGGCGCCGTGCAAGAGAACGGGGATGACGGAAGGGGGGGCGGAACGGCTGCGGAGGGGAGGAAGGGAGGGGGAGGAAGGGAGGGGGCGGAAGGGAGGAGTCGTGGCGGGAGGGGGGGGCGAGGTGGAGGCGGAGTGAGGGCGTTGAGAAAGCAGGGACAGAGGAGAGGCCGGGGCGGACGGGAAAGCGGGGGCGGCTGGAAAAGCAGGAACTGAGGGAAAGGCGTACAGCCGCGAAAGGAGGTTGACTGATTGATTGTTTAGTGATTCCGGGCACATCAACTACTAGGGTCATTTGTCCCATACGTGTAATGTATGTTTTTTTGATCGGGAGGTGGCGGTGATCTTTCCCCAGTTGTATGGCGAGATCCGGCGCCGACCTACAGTCGGCTAGCGGGGTTTTCCTCAACTAGGTATGTCCCACATATGATAAGACAAGGAAGAGGAAGGTGAGATCGTGCGCGGTCCGTGGCCCATTTATTAGTGTACTGCTCCGGCATTCGCCTGGTGTTGATCGGAGAAACCATGGAAAACTACCGATCAGAGCAGCCGGCCGCAAGTATTCTCCTCCAAACTGCGACTGAATTCGACCTATCTAACAAGCTAGTATCGAAAATCCTGCCACAGTGGGGACTCGAACCTAGGACCTCCTGGTTAGACGAGGAGACACTCGGAAAAGCGGGGACGATAGGAAAAGCGGGCAGTGTAATCGTCAACGTTTATTGTTCGCATTGCTCTCAAACAGACTGTTATGATTTATGAACTGTGAAGTGTGCCTGCTGAGACTGCTCGTATTCGTGTTCAAATCCACTTGCGTTTCGCAAATGGTTGCATACGTACACTCATTCCTTTGTTCCGATCAGTGGTATTTACTACGTTGAATCCGGGCATTTTCTGCAAGATGTACTCGTGTGCCGGTTCGACATGTCGTCAAAACGTTGATATCAAGATCATCTTTTGTGAAGTGTGGTATGTATCCTAATGAAGGAGCCGAGTTAAAACAATTGGAGATGTAAGGACGTATATTTACATCTCGTATGTTTGTGTGTATTTCGACGATTCCGCAACCCACATTCCATCGAAGCGCTTTACTGAGCTACCCATCACTCAGCAGCAATCAGCACACAGTTCAGGCACTATCAGCTGTTTGGGCAAAATTATTTTTCGTACATTCTTTGCTCTAAGATGAATAATAGGCAGGATCGTATTTTGAAACTTGAAACACAGGCACAACTCTGAAGCATGCGCCAACATTTCAAATTCAGCATTTTAAAATATTTGAAATATTATCCCGATATGTGATCGTACTTTCTGCTATTGTATTGAAAGCGAATGTAGGCAGTTTGAGTCCATATAGAGCATCTGCTGTTAATATCTTTAATAACTTCCGACTTGTCACTTGAATACATTTAATTTTATGTCAATCCCCTCTTATATGACACCATACGTTTTCAACCATTTTGTTTGCATTGCTGAATTCCGTTAGTTATTACATATATTCATTTTTACGAAGTTCACTAACGTGCCCTTCGTGCCCACCGGCGCTTGGGGAAGGGCTAGTGCGTAGCGACGAAAGAGGCGAAAAAAGCTCGGGGGTCGCGCGCGGCGGCCGGAAGTCGGAGAAAGCGACGCGCGCGAGTCACATGTCGCGCGCCGGAAGTCGCCGCCCTCCGCGAGAGGGTTAAGCGGCTAATGCGGCCCGGGTGGTTGAGGCGCGGCAGTCAGAGGCGGGTGGCGGTGCCTGGTGGGGAAGGTGGGGGAGGACGGAGAACGGTGGGCGGTGGGCGTTGGACATTGGGCGGTGGGGATGGTGGGCGGTGAGGAAGGTGGGCGGTGGGGAAGGTGGGCGTTGGGGAAGGTGGGCGGTGGGGAAGGTGGACGGTGGGGAAGGTGGACGGTGGGGAAGGTGGGCGGTGGGGAAGGTGGGCGGTGGGGAAGGTGGGCGCTGGGGAAAGTGGGCGGTGGGGAAGGTGGGCGCTGGGGAAGGTGGGCGCTGTGGAAGGTGGGCGCTGGGGAAGGTGGGCGCTGGGGAAGGTGGGCGCTGGGGAAGGTGGGCGGTGGGGAAGGTGGGCGGTGGGAAAGGTGGGCGGTGGGGAAGGTGGGCGGTGGGGAAGGTGGGCGCTGGGGAAGGTGGGCGCTGGGGAAGGTGGAGCTGGGGAAGGTGGGCGCTGGGAAGGTGGGCGGTGGGGAAGGTGGGCGGTGGGGAAGGTGGGCGGTGGGAAAGGTGGGCGGTGGGGAAGGTGGGCGGTGGGGAAGGTGGGCGGTGGGGAAGGTGGGCGGTGGGGAAGGTGGGCAGGGGCCGGAGTCGGGAGGTCGGAGACGGTTGATTATCCATCGGAGGTATCAATTGGCCAAAATGTGGTAAAAAGTACAGCACTGTTGGAAAAATGATTATCAAAAAACGTTCCTGAGTTTAATTATTGCATAGTTTCCTCAATATTTGCTTACACCTGACCACAAAATTTGGTTGCACCCTGGACTTTTACATGTACTATGGAGTCATAAGTAAAAATCAGATTTTACTTACAGGTGTACCACAACGGTCCCAAGAAAGGACAACGAATCGCGATAACTCACTCAAGTCATATGCAACTTAATAATCTTGTATTAACAGTGGTATCAAATTACAATCAATTATTAATTTTTCTAGGAAACTAGACAAATCAAATAGTATTATTTACAGTCCAACTCATCAAATAGAAAATTATTCTGGATACCTGGAACCGAACCTGGAACTCGATTGACCCACTTGCTTCCTTAGAGGGGATCACGAGCAAAAAATTCAGTTCAGGCCACAGAGAACAGATGTTGGAAAATTTTCCTTCACAAATCGAACAATAACGGACTGCAATAAGTTGCCTGCTATAACCATGGAACCCTTTCCCTAGGAGCACAAAGATTTAAAAGAATATTAAGTAAGAACATTTGTAAAATTTAATAATTAATAAGTTGGGCTTATTAAACTAGTTATTATTTTGATATTATTGTTATTGTTATTATTAAATGCGTTGGTTTATTAAATATATAATTATATTTAAAGTAGTAGTTGAATTGGAGTGTCCTGAGGTGTTGTGAAGTGTAGTGCAGTAGACCGAGAAGAGAAGTGTAAGTGTAGTGAAGTGAAGTGAAGTGAAGTGAAGTGAAGTGAAGTGAAATGAAATGAAGTGGAGGTTAGTTTGTTTATAAAGTGTATTAATTAGTTAAAATATCTACCCAGGCCAGTCATAAAATGTTGATGCTGTTATTGTTATTGTTATTATTGTTTTTATTGATATATTATTATTACTATTACTGTATTAAAATGATTTAAAATTATATTCTATATTTTAATATTCTTAATAGTAATATGTTAATTGTAGTGTTCTGCCAACAGCTTGTATAAACGTACCTGCAGAAATAATAAATCTATCCACTATCTAACCATCGGAAGTAAATTAATATTGTTTGAACAACTCAAAGTTTAATGAACCTTATTAACTGAACGTACATCATTAACCAGAACGAAAGGTCCCCGTGATGGGTCTTGGGGTACTCCAGTTGCCAACGGCCGCAAGGTCACGGCCCCGAAGGCCACGGGAGTCGGGGTGCTTCGCGTCGCGACGGCTGGCGACGGCTGGCGGAGCGGCGGCGGCGGCGGCGGAGGCGGCGGGCTGCGGCGACTGTGACACAAGCGACGTCGCGACGTCCAGACGGCGGCGCCGCGCGCCCTCGCGTCGCCCCGAGCGAGTCATTAAGCGTTTTTAGAGGCGGCGGCGGCGGCGGTGGCGGCGGTGGCGGCGGCGGCGGCGGCGGCGGCGGCGGCGGCGGCGGCGGCGGCGGCGGCGGCGGCGGCGGCGGCGGCGGTGGCGGCGGTGGCGGCGGTGGCGGCGGCGGCGGCGGCGGGCGCGCGGAAAGAGATCGGTTTAATTCACCGGGGCATTGGGGCAGCAGGCGCCTCCGGCTCGCACAGAGGGGCGAAACCTCATACTCGTACTACAAATGCAACGCGCGTTTTCGGTTTTTCTCTCGCGAACTCGCAACAGAGAGACAAGGCGAGCATGTGTAAAGAGCGGGGAAGTTTATCGGATAATTGATGCAGATATAGTTGAACACGAATTGCGCTACTGGTTGGTTTCGTAGTCTAGTAATAGAAAGTTTGTATTTGTATTTTTGGCATTTTCAAATTTTGCAACGCATCGATGGAAAGTACTTTTTATGTGGTGGAAATAATATTTGGAGTTCTTTTTATTTGAAGATGAATCGCAATATTGTACGCACAAATACATTGTTGCAGTACAAAATCATCTGAAACGCTTATTCTGAAGTAGTAAACACTACAGTATTTTTTATTTGTTTATGTTTTAATTACTTTTTAAGAACATTTTCTGAAAATAAATGTTTAAATCTGTACACGAAAGGTCATCATTTTCTTTTAAACAAAGTTTCCTTATTTTAGTACGCCATTGAAACCTTAAGGTTCCTGTTTGACCAAAGCATGTCGCGGGTGTGTCACAGCAGGATTAAAGTAACGGATTGTTTTCGCCTGGCCCCCGTTTCGGCCCTGTGTGCGGAGTCAGCGCTGCCGCCTCGCTTTTTGCACTGTGCCTCTGCCGCTGCCGCCACCGCCGCGGGCGCCCCATATGACTCGCGCGCCCGGCTGGCGACTGCAGCAGGTCGAATGGCGCGTGCGACTAATCATGATCGATAGATGAGCGTCATGTGGCATTTCCTCGCTACGAATTCAGGCCCAGGCATGCCTATTTAGACCGAGCCACTGACTATCACGAAACGATGTTTTTATTTCGATTTGGGTTCACCGGCAACGTAGAAATAATTATGTACACGGTTCTAGCGTGTGGTAACTATTTATTATTTAATTGATGACTGTTAATTTTCAGGGGCACTTTTCATCTTCATTTCTACACAGCACGACATGTTACTACAATTTTAACAGAGCACAGTCTCCAAAACATGCATTTTATAAAACAAATCTTTGATGGACATTATACTTATCCTGTAAACGAAATATTAAGTATATGCAACATTTGTGCGTTGTAATACATATCTTTTGAAGATTGGGGTCAGTGCCACAACCAACTTTTTCGTGGAGTAGAATATCTGCTTCTATTGGAACTCTAGTCTAAATCCTTACGGCCTTGAAAACTTAAAATGCGAAATCTGTGCCACTTACGTTGTCGTACACAGTTTGCTATTCCTATTCATATTGCTAGTTGTGAAAATTACTTTTGCTACTACTTTTTCTCCACAGCTTATACCAAACTGAATGATGATGACGATATGATATTCAGAAACATCATCTCTAATCTTTCAAATGGAATATGACGTAAATGAATAAAAGTGGTTTTATTTATTTTTCACATCTATTGCAAAAATCAAATCGTCTCTATTTTATATAGCACAATAACCTATGATAGCCTATCATCACAGGTATTTTATTTAATTCGGTAAGAGAAATAGTGAAATCATATTTTCAACTAGTTTAAGAAAGGATGGAAGAAAAAGCTGTGGCAGAACACTATATTACAATTTATTATTATTACTATTATTATTATTATTATTAACTGGAACGCAATAACCAATTTTGATATAAGAGTACAATACATGTAGTTTATACATTATTAATCAACTAAAAAACAAAATTCCCTCTTCACTATTAATATACAGGCACAGGAAGAGCAATGAATCCACCGTCCTTTCTTAGGGAATGTGTTTCAAAGAAATAAAAGGAAAAAACAATGAGCCAGTACAACAAGGAAAAGAGCCGGTCCAGTGGTCGAGATCGTAAAGGCAGTCTTGCCATAGCACCTACAGATCGCGGGTTCGAGTCCCGCCTCGGGCATAGTTGTATTTGTGTTCGTCGTTTCACCCCCTATCATCACCAGATAATGACATCTTCACAGAAACCATGACGTTCAATCCAATAGTGTTTGCTAATGACCTAGACCTTAAATAACAAAAACTTGGTTGTCCAGGAAGAGCCGAATCTCAGTCGATCGAGCTGACCTTCCGACCATCACGTTGTGGCATTCTTCCGAGAAGCTCCGAAGAAGGCCAAAACATGATGGCCGAAACGTTAGCTCGACCGACTCTAATGGGGTTCATGCTGTCATGCAGACAGACAAGTATCAAATGACTTCGGCCGCGAAAACTTACGAATCCAAGAAAAAGAACTGTTCCTCAAACAGTATTACAATTCCTGACCAGCCTCTTGGCGCTGTGATCTGCGAGTTCATCTGCTCGCCCTTGCACGTCTCCAAACCGCTCTCCGCGCTGCGTGCTCTGACGTGTGCGACCTTGAGCCTGAAGGAGCGCATGCAGCTACGAGCGGTCGCTGGCGCCGCGCATGATGACGGCGGCGTGCAGCGCGTTAGAGCGGCCGTGCATCGCGTCACACACACGCGCGCCCCGCCCCCCACACACCCGCCCCCCTCCCGCCCCCTCCCGCCCCCCTCC
Source organism: Gryllus longicercus (assembly GCA_038098605.1). NCBI lineage: Eukaryota > Metazoa > Arthropoda > Insecta > Orthoptera > Gryllidae > Gryllus > Gryllus longicercus. The sequence goes on along the minus strand of JAZDUA010001092.1, from coordinate 179,991 downwards.
CGCCCCCCTCCCGCCCCCTCCCGCCCCCTCCCGCCCCCCTCCCGCCCCCTCCCGCCCCCCTCCCGCCCCCCTCCCGCCCCCTCCCGCCCCCTCCGCCCCCCTCCCGCCCCCTCCCGCCCCCCTCCCGCCCCCCTCCCGCCCCCTCCCGCCCCCTCCCGCCCCCCCTCCCGCCCCCCCTCCGCCCCCCTCCCGCCCCCTCCCGCCCCCCTCCCGCCCCCCTCCCGCCCCACCCTGCACGTCGACACCCACACGCTGCGCGGCATGCCAGGGGGCTCCAAACACGCACTCGCTCAGTCCATTGACTAGTGATTCCGCGCTCGACAACTACAAAATAGAAATTAGTCCCGTAAGTGTAATGCATGTTTATATCGCGGGAGGTTGTGGTGATCTCCCCCGGGATGGCCCATCGGCTTGCAGGGATTTTCCCAAACCAGGTGTCTCCTCTCAGCGGGACACCGCACCTGCAGAGGCAAGCTCCAAGTTCCCGACATGTGTAGAATTGTAGGGCATGTAAGAGTGTGTTTAAGAAAGGGATGAGGATGGGACAAGACAAAAAGAATGACAGGTCGGTGTGGTCCGTGGCCCGGTTATTAGCGTACTGCTCCTGTATCGAATGGTGTTGATCGGACAAACCACGAAAAACTTCTCCTCCACGCAGCGGGTGAATTCAACTTAGCTTTATAGCCATTGTCGAAATGAGACGTCGGAACGAGACGTCGAGAATCGAACCTTAGGACCTCCTGGTCAGAGGAACCGCTTGGACACTCAAGAACAACGAAACGGCGTTCACTCAATATACTCGGCGTACGCTTGTCAGTGATATCGATACTCGGGCCTGCTAAAATCGGAGGTGTGTGGTCAGTAGCATGTTTTTGGAGATCAATTTTAGGTTAAACCTTTATGGTTGAAATTAGTTTTTTTACTTCTTCCTAATTATGAGGTAAAATATTTTAAATTTCAATAAACACTGGGTGCTATCTTTATCGCCGTGAAGAATATTTTAGAGAGCTTAGGACACCGCTGAGCTCGAAGTTGGAAGACTTTCAACTTCTACTTATTTTATCTACACATACGGTAAGTTGCTTTTAACCAAACCAATAAAAATTGAATGCGTTCATAACATCAATCTGCGTTAACACTTGACAACACTGCTGAATTCATGAGCCAGCCTGGCTATAAGAAAGATCGACCGGCAATAAATATTAGTAATTTACTTCCGTATTAAGGAACAACTTTTATTATTCTTTGTACGTAAAGAACTGTTGACCTGCACAAATCGACAACAAAGATTCCTTCAACCCCGCGATTTGCATCCGATGTCATTTCAGCAAGTTTTAATAAAAAAAGTGTGACAAATAATCTCTTGGAATGTAGATCTAATAAATAGTTCAAAAAATAGATATTGAATCACGCATTTCATAAATTTATAATCTAATAGTAATTCATTCTTATGTCCTCTGAATTCTGTCAAATTTAATAACTTTTAATACGTTTAGAAAAATTAATAAATCCTTGAATAAAAACTGTGAATTTTATTGTTTATGTTATACAGGCATCTATCGGTCTGTAATAAAATTAATTTCGCTGTATTTTTCCTTTTTTGGGGGGAACTATTGCCACATGTAATGTTTCTTACGTAAAATCTCAAGACACGGAAACATTACATATAATTCATTGCAATTTTAGTAGATAAATAAATCTTCCAATAAGCAATGTTAAAGCTATTTCACGCCACTTCATTTATAGCTTTTCTCCTGCGAAGGTCATTCACGTAGCAGTCCACGAACTGGCATCTTGCGCGCCATCTCGCTTCGTAATACGCACGTACGAACAATGAACGTTCGTGATGTATGGAGGTCCCGAACCCGCGACTGCAGGCGCCGTTCCGCAGCATGACTCCATAACCCGGGGGCTGCGTGAAATTCAATCCTAAGAACACACGGTCGCTCGCTGTCGAGACAAAAGTCCGCGATCGGATTCCATGCCACAGCCCTCAGAGAGTGATACTCACTTGCGGACGACAATTCGTATTTTTATTTGCGCTTGATATGTGGAGGAAGGGATGTGGAATGTTGGTGCAAACGGCGGATTTATTTATGAATCTTGACAGAAAAGATGAATGCGCAGTGAATGCCGATAAAACGTTCGCCATAAGGAATTGTATTTGAACAAATTTAATTATTAAAATACATTTGTTTAAAATACTATATATCATTATTTAAATACACTCAGTAAGAGGTTACAACTTGGATTTCTTTACTGGTGCGGAACACTTCAGAGCGTAATTGCGCCACAAAAAGATAACAATAATTCATTATTATTTAAAAAATAGTTTTAAAACTTTCCTATCACACAAATAACTCTGGGGAAAAATTGAAAGCCAGAATACAATCTACTGTGGTACTAAGAAATGCGTCTACACTATTAAAATGTCTGAAATCGTTAATATTTGAACTGATAGTAGGCATATTGATCTTTGTTGCGAGCGAACGTGTCTGTGCTAGTGTGAAAGAGTAGGAGACAGACGTGGAGGGGTAAGTTGTGAAGTTTCTAGCCCTGCGGTCATCACATTTGACATTCCGTCTGGCCCGATCTTCTCACTTCTCAAAGCCAACCTACGGGCCGTGCCATTTGCACTCGACAGTGGACAGCGTACCCGTCTATTAAATTAGCCATATCTTGTTGGTAGCACGTACAGGTATTTACACACCACCGTCAGGGAACTGAGTTATTAAGGAAAAGGTAAGGTCAAGTGTGCATACTAATAAACATCGTCGTACAATAAGGCAAATAGGGTTGGGAGGAGACAATCCTGCTAGAAGTGTCCCGCATGACTGCTGTCAAGCAGAGGCAGAATCGGGTTTCATGCTGTGTGTGGGCAGCAAAAAAGTCTGCAAGCTGTTTTTAGATGACTCGTACGTGAGGAATTTGTACTTATTCATACAAAAGAGGCAGATTATTTTTAAAGAAAATTACTTCAACTACTTAGGCTGTAATGCTTTTTACTGCGCTAAAATGACAAAAATTATAAGAATCCATTTTGCCAGCTGAAATTCAGTAAAAACCATGACAGTAGCAATGATAATGTGAAAATGGGTTTTTCATGGAATAGATAAAAAAATTGATGAGCCGTGGAAATAGGATTTCTTTATCACTGTCAGAACATTTAACACTAGTTCATGAAAGAAGCTCAGACATCGAAGATGAGTTCAAGGCAAGGCCTTCAACTGTACAGAAATAAATAATTACGAAGGTATTGGTTTAACAAGTAAATGAACCACCGGAAAATCTAATATCAGAAAAATTACAAGTAGAACTTAAGGCCGATAAGACGATAATAGTCTAATATCTTGAAGACAGAGCGGGTCAACTTGCTTAATCTGTTTATGCGTAAATTTAGTTCCGTTTTCACTAAACAATATAAAACATTAGTTAATTCTAAATTTTTGTCACTCGATTGAAAAACGTTATCTCTTGTGTTTTCGTTAGAAGAGCAATTTGTTTTCAAGTTGAAAGTTTTTTTCGTTTACAGATTATTCACCTATAACTACACATTAGCAATTATATTGGTTTCGTAAATCGTGTGTAGATTTTAATACAGAAAAATAGGTCCGCTTAGAAACTCATTTTTATAACAATGTTCCGAAGAATTTCATTACATAAACAAGAGGATTAAACATATATTAATAACCTGGAGAGATTTATTGATAAATTTTCATGGTACTTGAAATTTACGTTTTTTATTCTCTGAAAAAAATATGTGAGAATTCTTATACAAATTTTGAATATATACTTTCCAAAAAATGTTTTATTGATGTTTATTCAAACATAAGTTTTGTTTCTGCAATAAACGTAATTTTTTGAAGAAATTATTTTTATAGAAGCAGGTTCTGACACATCATAGTTTAGAGAGCAGCTTAGAAAAATACCGTCCTTTCTGAGCTTCTTGCCTCTATCTGTATTCAGAAATTTCATTAATAGTCTTCGTAGTAGGTTATTTCATTAACACGAAAGTATTAGGATCCATTAATATTAGTCCAGGAGTGTACCAAGCATTAGAGCGCACAGTACCTCGCACGCATCCGGACTTGGCTAACGACCCCCACCCCCTCGGCCCCACGTAGACCCGCGTCGCCGGAATAACCTTATATGGTGTTTAGTGGGCAATGCACGCATTGACGTGAATAGCACGTAATAGCCGTGAGCCGCAACGATAGTTCGCCGTCAAAGCATTAGCTGCGCCGCGCGCACGCGGGCGAGCGAGCGACTGACCACGCGTGCCCGGCCCACGCCCGGGGCTTTGCTTCCTAAATTACAACGGTAAGCTATCATCTCCCGGGCTCGAACGGGCCTAAGCTGAGAGTTATTACCGCTAAACCCGCTGCCGCCGCCGCCGGAGGTATCGCGCTCGGGTGCTGTTTGCGACCGCTGCGAGGGCGAGTGGGGACGGGGGGGAGGGGGGTATGCGGCCGCACGTGTGTGCGTGTCCGTCGCCTGACGGTGGAGGTATTGGAGAGGGAACATTCGAGGTGCGCAGGGAAGACTAATGGATGGCAGAAGTGGAGGGGAAAGACGAGGGATGTCAGACAATGGATTGAGTGGATGAAAATGAGTGTTAGAAAACACTAAAAACTATGATTGATATTTGAGCTGACAACAGTTATTGTTGTTCACTACAAATTTTTAAAAAAAATTACGATTGATTATTCAAAATTTGACAATTCGAGCGCCTCTATCATTTCTCAAATGAAAACAATTTTTCGAAATACTTATAGTATATCTTGATCCTTTGTTTCTCAAGTCAGCTAAGTAAAACTGACTATTCTTCAAAATTACCGATAAAAGTTTTTAAAATTTTGCCATTAAGATTTTATTGAGAAGAAATGAAAAAATCCTCCTGAAATTGCAATTTTTGAAAGAAACGAAACATACTTTTAACTTTTCTAAGGATGGCCATTCAAAATGCGAACTGAATTGTAGAAGGAGAGGCAAGAAATAGAGAGAGTAGGAACGCAAAGAAATGAACAAAATAGTCACACGTAGAAAAGTAATAGTGCCAATTATTTGAGAGACAAAAGTTAATGACACCGAATCCCGAGATAAGGTGGACAACAGAGAGAAAATGAAATCTGAGCTAAATTAATGAGGCACGTAAAAACGTAATGATGAAATGATGGATAATGTAATGATGAAATGATGGATAATGTAATGATGAAATGATGGATAATGAAATGATGAAATGATGGATAATGTAATGATGAAATGATGGATAATGTAATGATGAAATGACGGATAATGTAATGATGAAATGATGGATAATGTAATGATAAAATGATAGATAATGTAATGATGAAGAGGAAGCAAAAACGTAAGCGAGCGAAGCAAATGGATGGGATCAAGTACAGAATCGCAGCAGCACACACAGAGGCAGGACTGGGTGTCAAGGACAGCGGGGGGATTGGACGCAAAGTGGCAACTTCGCAGGAGGGGTCCAATGGAGCGCGAACAGTGGCAGATGCGAGCCCGAGAGGAGGAGAGAGAGAGAGGGCCCAGGCGCAGGACGACGGTAAGAGCTCCACGAGCAGCACCTGGGTTAACGCAGTCTGCGCAGACAATGTGGCAGGCGGTGGCAACCCCGGCCGCGTGCCGTGACGGCGCGGGCTAGGCGGCTTCGGGGAAGGCCAGGGCGGCAAGTGACAGGACACGAGCGATGCACTGCAGATTACGCAGCTGTGACTGAGAATGCCGCGGGATCATGCTAAGAGTACGACGTGGAGAGAGACTAATGAGATTAGGAAACAGTTGAACGATAGCAACAAAGAAGGCGCAAGGTATTATTGAAAATTAATGTGAAGCTTAGAGGCGAAATAGATCTTCGCAAATGAAATTAAAAATCACGTCGAACAAGAAAAAATGCTAGAGTAAAATGAGTGTTATTTCAATTTTCTCCTTGCCCTAGAGACAATCAGGTAAAAAGAATACAGTCAGTCAATATCATTCATTTATTAAAATATTGTTTCGAAGAGCCTGCTCCTCTTTAAATATCTTCTTTTTACCTGATTCCCCCTAATATTCGGAGAAAATTGGAGTAGTCTTGTCAATTGAGCAATCACATTATAGCATTAGAAAAGTATGAAGTTTGACAATAAAACGTGGGCTAAAAATTAGTGGTGAAGGGATAAGGAAAGTTTACAGATTTAAAACCAGTTATTAGGTCGAGATATTTCTTGTTGAAGATCAAGGGGCGTCAAAAAAAGGGGGAGGGCAGGAAAGGTTATTTGCAACCCGGATGTGAAAACTGCGAGATTTATGAATAATTTTTCACTCCAATATATTTTTATCTTCCAAACAATTACAAGTTCACACTCATCTTAAATTTATTTATCTCTAACGCATAATCAACCATTTTGTGCACATAATTATGTTTGTTTTCAATCGTACCACTCCATGCACCTTCGCTGTAGAGGATAACAGATTAGGGTACCTGCTTGAGTTATACAGGTATCTGGGACTGACCAGAAATCCACGTGGCGGTATTACATTTATCGCGTGTATTAGCATATATCTCTGCGATGTAATGCTTTCGTATTTCTGATTTGTGTATGGGCGGATTTTCGGCTGTGCCAGAATGGACCTAAGAGATAATGGATCTACAAATTTCTGAGGAAGAAAAAATATGAATGGGCTCTCAAATTCTTTATGAATAAGTGTTTGTGAAGTAAATTTAAGAGTATTTCTACCTATGAATTATTTACACTTATTTATTCATTTATTTATTTCATTCAATTAATTTACACGCTATTGTATGAGGGGAATTAAGTTAGGTAATACATGTTAGATTACTAGTGCAGAATCATACGTTCTGCGAATACTGCTTCTATTCATGCGCTATTCGTGCAGGGTTAACAACTCAAAGCAATGTGACATCACGAGGTAATCCACATGATATTATAACCTGCATTGCTTGTACTAGCCCATCTCTACTTGCGATGTGATGCCATCTAATTGTAAGTGTGAGTAATCAGAGGAGGATTATCCGTTAAGAGCTGAATGGGTCTACTAAATTAATATGGTATTTTTTAGGGATGATCTAAATTACTCATGACTTAAAAGTTTTGGAAATTAACTAACTCTAAGAGTACGTACAAAATTCGTGTGTATGAGTTGAAGAATTAAAAGTACAATGTTTTAATCTGTGTGTTACGTCATTATTAATAAACAAAAGAGAGCAATTGTGTTGGCTACCTAGAGCGCAATCTGTACTCATCCAGTGCCACGTTTCGTCAAACAATCCTGGTTTGAAGATTAACAGAGCTACTCGGCCCAGATCCAGCAACGTGACATGGCGTGGAAATCCTTGATGTGATATAACAACCTTCATCACCAGTATTAGTCTACAGCTGCTTGCAATGCTGTTCCATCATATTGATTAAATGATTCAGTGCAGGATTATCAAATAGCAAATTAGCTGGCATTTAGGGAGAGAATTTCGAGGAAGCAAACATTTTGAAGAGCTGTTTAATATAACTGCTGATAAATATAATTTTATATATTTACACTTCTGACTGACAATCTGATTAAAATATACTCACAATCTACGTTGCTGTATTACATTTCTATTACTCATATTTCGTCTAACAAGATATCTGCGATTCGTTTCTTTCAATTCGATGACAGGAGTTCTTGTCCTAGAAATTTGACTAGGCAATTCATGTCAATGAGAGAAACGCATTGAGTTACAAAAATAATACAAAATACCCCGTGAGAATTTAAAAAATCTTCTGAAGTGTCAATTATGGCCTTTAGAATAATCTTAAACGCCAATTTACTGGTGAGTAACTGCCGAGATCAAATTATTTCAATAGCGAGAATCTAGATGAGACAGCTCTCATCTTTGCTTAGTATATTAACAACCCTCAATTGATCCCGACCAATCATCTCTGATGACAGAACGGATTACCTAAGAGGAGATTGAAAATCTGGTATATTTAATGCCACCGTCAATAAATATAACAAAACTATAAATAATGTAATTATTTAAATTAACTGAATAAGTAATAATAGACATATTAGTCCATTTGGCTAACCAAGTTTCTTCCTGAGACCATCAATATATTCATGAACATTGAGAAATATGAAAATTCAGTAGAATAAAAAAAATATATCCTTGCTTTTGATGTTTCACTTATTATTGTTTTGCAGAATTTAGTTGATATGTTATTAATAATCTTCATAATTAATTTCAGTTTTTTCTTACAGATTTTTGAAAAGTGAATCGTATTTGCAATTTGTGCCAATTATGCATGTGTACAAATGTACGTACTGCAGTGTTGTGACAAGAGGTAAGTTTCAATATAACGAAAAAATCGTACATGAAATATATGGGAAACGCACAAAAAATCCCCTAGCAGCGTGAGAGTCCATGGAAGGGGCTTAATACATAATTTTACCTTGACAGCTTCATGCGAAAATGAATTAAAGAGAATAAAGTATTGCATAAAAGATGCAAAAATATTCACAGAATAAATTTGGTAAAATAGCACGGTAATAAATTTACTATAACATCGTTCGAAAATGAACATCAGTAGGCGCTGTACAGTAGCATGACAAAAATCAGCATCGCGTGCTTTTTTTTAATTCAACGTGCGCAGACTGTACTTCAGATATGAAACATTTTTTTTTGAGCCACAAAGCTCAACCTCTCAGGCGTAAAAAATAAAGATACAGGGAAGGAAGTCACCAACGTACAATTGCTTATTACGAAAACTAATAAATATTAAGTTTTTGTAGGATACCATTGATCGTTTGAAAAATTATTTGTGTTGAGAGTATGCCAGCTACTGGTTTCTTATGTTCGAACTCATAAAGAATCTATCATTTCCATTCATGTTTATGATGTTAAAAAAACGAATACCTTTACGATGAGCATTTGTTTGAAACTCCATTACATTGTGCCTTATGTCAGTTATGAATATGGTAGTGTAAATCAATACGTGGAGTAACTGAAAAAAAAAGCTTAAAATTTAAACCCTTGTTTGTAATCTAACACACAAACTACTCACGATTTTTAAACCAAACATCATTTATGTTACAGAAACTCAATGGTGTATAAGTTGTCAATCATGAAGATCAAATCTAACAAAACCGTCCAAAATTAAGCCATGCACGAAAAGAACCTCTTTTAAAAATTATGTTATTTCAACAAAGTACACGTTTCTCGTTCCACCAACTCGTATCGAATGTCTGTGACATGTAATAGGAGTACTAAAAAAGATGTAAGGCGTGGCAACAGCTGCCATCTGTCACTTCAACGTGACTCCAGTGACAAAGACCGGATTTTATCATGCGAACGTCGATTGACTTAAAATCGGGTTCACGAAATTGTCCTGATAATCGCTCACAAAACCAAAGGATATTCAGGTAAACTGTGTTTTAACAGAGTTACTATGCTTTACAAATGTGGAAATTAGCAATGACAAGCTTTAACACAGGATTTGCTTGAGTGAACGTCTCATTTAGCAGGACCTGACTTAGTGCTTATCTGGGGGCCACTGGCATTATCTGTGGCTCGTTGAGTCAGCTCAACGGGTGGGGGTAAGGTGAGGAGGGGTAAGGTGAGGCCACTGCGGACAGTGTGGCGTCATTACCGACAACAATGCAGCCCTTTCTTGTAGTGTTGGTTGTCTTACAAAAAGAAACCAACAATAAATTACAGGAAACAAACTTCACATTTATTTGCCACTTCCAATGAAGTTTGGAATTTGGACTGGACAATACATTATCTGGTACACACCAATTCGATAATGTATCATTGAAATTTCAATTGCAACCATTTGTCAGAATTAAATTGTACTAGGAATTAACAGTGGTACCTAACCCAATTTTAGTACACTTCAATATTACTGCTGTTTTGCCTCCAGGTACGTCAACTTCTCTGACTTAGTTCCAGAAGTGTAGTTTCTGTTGTATCGCAAGGAATGGCGATAAGACGTCAACCTACACGTTTGTTTCTGGGGTTTCCCCTTCTCAAGGTTGTTCTTTCAGCGAGGTACACTGCAAGTATATCACTGGTAGGCACGCTTTAAGCACGCTATCCTCATTTGATTTCTCAACGTGTGTGGTGGAGTGTGAGGGCGCGTGCGTGGAGAGGGGAAAGAGGAAGGAAAGAGGAAGGAAAGAAGGCAGGAAGGAGAAGGAGGACCTCTTTCCGCAGCCCGCTTGTAAGTACACTGCTTCGTCATTCGTCTGGCCTTCGAGAAAACATGGAATACGAATAATAGGGAGTTGTTGGCACGAGATGTTAGTTCGTACTAACGCACAAAAATAGGGCATTAAAAGTTCCTTAAACATGTAAAATAATACGTTTGATACTAATAATAAATCCAGTAAATAAAGGAAAAGTTAGCTACTGGGTGGTGTTTACAGCTGTACACTCCTTAATCTTCTATCGTTCAATGGTAAATCTAAGAATAAAAGCAGTGTCTGGTTGTAAACATAAATTTGGCTTTGATATCCTTTTAATATTTGTTATCTTTATGAAACTCCAGTAACACTTTTCTTCAAGACCATTCTCCATTGGATTGATAAAGCACTTTCCTCATTTCTTTAAACGAACAATATTTTTTAATTCGTGAACATCTTCGACCAAAAACAATGTTATGAAAACGGAAGGAGAGCGAGTAAAATAAGGTTATAAAAACTTCTTAAAATATTTTATTCGATAGAAAAAGGGTTTTTTATATAATGCAAGTCGAGGTAAAAGTCTACGTGGACTTTCGTTTGAATATTCGATAAATTTTGCAAGACCAACACATTTGTTTTTTTGTTTTTGTTTTCGGGAAGATATTTCTGCAGGATTGGGTTATTGAGTCAAGAAATCAGAACAACAAATAATATTAAATAAGTTTATATAATCTCAGAGTTACAAGCACATAAAACAGGTATTTTTAATTGTACTAAGATTAGTCTACATTTTTATAATAATTCTCACTAAAAGAAGCATACAATGATTCCGTAATCACCTACTCAACGTCACAATGATACAAAAAAGGGTGAATGAATAAATGAATACAAATTAGCATTGTAATGTACAATCTAACGAATACAGTAAGACATTTTAATTTACAATGAAAATGCAAGTTATAATTGATATTAGCACTTTTCATAAAAGTATTATATGCAGTCATTATGTACACTAAATAGATTATTTTCCTTTTGTTTTTTAACTTTTTCGAAAAAGAATTTGTTTTAACCATTCAATTGATCTTTCGATACTTCAAACATAAAATTTTCTGATTCACAAATCTCAGTAGTTTTGTAGTAAATTATTGATCTGCATTTATGTTCAACACATTATGGATATCCCCAATTCACACAAACTTCATGATTTACGTTCTGGCATTGAAAGTTTAGGATTTCTCGGAAACTTTGCTTAGGGAAAGACATGTGACCTTCGGCTAAGCCCTCTCACCCTGCTCCCAAGACGTCACATCGCAAAGTTCAGGTGCAGATGAGTAGACCTCTATCGAATTTACACAATTAGGACATGCACAATATTCATAGATTATTTCTGACTTTGCTTCAGTTTTACTACTAGTAGTCCACCAGACTTACCCTTACTGCATTATTTTCCTCCGTCACCTAGCGTTTTAAAAGAACCTTATTTCTCATTGAAGTAAGTATCTCATTAAATTTTTTTAACAAGTTATTTACTGAAACTTAAAAGAGTAATTTGAAACGGAATTGGATTTCAAATTGAACATAGTTTAATTGACTAACTGCTTTGAAAAACATTTGCACATTGTTCGTTGACCAGTAAAGCTTATTTCCGAATGGTACGGATTTTCCTTCTGATCTTTTATCAAAATTGCCTTTGTTTTCAACCTATATCAACTGTTGTCTACTCAATTCTCTTAAGAGTTCTAGCTGGTGATCCATAACCATGTTTTTAAGAGACTATCCTTGAGCGGTCTTAACATTTGCACTGGCAATTTTTATGCAAATAAATTACAAAATTCCATAAAAATTCTTCAACATCTGCACAGAGATTCGGTCATTGGCAGAGTTGACATTTTTTAAAATTCGTTCAGAGAACTGGATACTGCACGAATCTACACATCAAGTTTATACTAATAGAATATTTGAAAGTTATCATGTGCGTGTGTAATAAAGCGCATGTAGACACTGTGTGACTATCTTTTGAAATGGCCCTTTATGGAAAACTTCATTACTCCATTTCTTCGCGCTGTGTAAGAGATTCTCCCATTGTCCCGGCTTCTCTTTTCATTATCACTCAATTTTCATATCATATTTTCATAATCACCTATCCATCAAATCATTCATTTCGTGTACGGCCTTAAAACTCGGGCACTGTCATCATACTGCACTCCTATTGTGATTCCTTCACAAAATGCTCACTTCTGTAGCAATGAATTTAATTTCTTTTATTTATGACATTTCGAATTTTAAAATACAAACCGACGTTTTCTTGATATTCATTTATTACTACAATGTCTATTTTCGAAAAACAAGCCCTGATTTAAGTCAATTACCATAGAATATTAAATTTAATAAACGGTTTAAAATTCATTATATAATTTAATATAATTAAAACTTCGATACCCTGATAATATAATTCGATACTCGTTCAAGGATAAAAATATAAAATTTAATTAGGAACTCGATTTATCCGCTCCCTGTTGTGTTAACACTTCCTCCTCCGTTGTGTTGCCCAAGTTTTCGCCTTGCCACTTCCGTGTTCTCGTCACCGTGTTCTCGTCAGCCACGGAGAGCCTCGCCCGGCGCCGGCGCCGGCCCCTCCCTGTCCTCCTCCGCAAACAGCCGCTGCAGTTCCAATTCCGCCGCCATCGCAGCGATGATGATCACCGCCAGCATCGTCACCAGCAGCACCCCCGCTATGATCGTAAAGATCACGTCCACCATCACCAGCGGCGGCGGCGTCGTCAACCCTAGCAGCACCCCCGGCGCCGTCTCCTCCACTCTCTCCAGCACTCGCTGAATCGCCGCCATCTTCGACTCGGGAAGCGCCTGCGGGCCGCACAAAGAAGCAGTTGCCAGCGGGGCGTGTACAGAGTCGCGCCCGTCGGTTCTATTGGGTCATATGAATAAAAATGAGCACTTGCTCATGAGTACTTGCTCCGGAGCAAAGCGAGTCTACACCGCGGCACTGAGCAGAAGCTCCATTTCGTATGAATAAAAACTTCGTATGTCTCCGAAGAACTTACTCATGTCTCGCGAGCATTAGCTCGTCGTGAACAAGTGATAGTGCAGGCTAAGAGTTTTAAAAATTGGGTTCTTGAGCAACAAAGAGGTTACATACGTTACGCGCGTCGCGCACATTTGTGCCGAATAAAGAGCAATAGTTTGTTGTCTCATTCTTTAAATTCGAATATGAATAGCAGTAACGAAAAACAGGCGCTAGTGGCCCAGCTAGTTTTAACCGAAATGCTAAGTGAATATAAAATTATTTTTGAAAAGAGCCAGCTTTCGGAAGTACGCTGTGGCCGAAACGAAACATTACAAAGTTTCAAAAAACAGTACCCCGAAAAATTCCAAGTAGAAAAGAGCGATGGCCAATTAACATAGAAGATATGCAATATGAAAACACGCCTGAAAGCAAACGCCGATAAAAATCGTACCAACCATGCATTGTACTTTTCTATTCGGCAAAGATTCTAATAGTCTACATCACGAGAATTTCGCCTAATCTTGCATTTTTTTTAGTCCGCTGCATATGCATATCAACACACGGTAAAAAATCGGCCAATTTAACCTTACTTTTCAAACGTGAGTCTGCTACTAAGGTCCCTCCGAAAGTTTGGAGCAACTGCTCACTCTAGAGAGTAAACGCTTAACTTTATTCATACCAATTCTGAGCATTTGCTCGCCAGTTGAGAGTACGCTCAGAGTTGAAGCAAGTACTCAGAGACTGAGCAATTGCTTACCCACTTTATTCATACGAAACTGAGTAAGATCTCGGAAACTCTGAGCAAAGAGTACTTGCTTACTTTTATTCATACCACCCATTGTTTCGCACAGAGGCAGCGAGGACATTTTAATGCGCCACCCCTACTTGTTGAGCGTGTAAGGCGCGATAAATGCTTAATTTTTAGCGCTAATGCTAAAAGTGAGCTCAAATCCTCAGATGAAACTGAATACAAAGAAGAAGAAAAAAAGTCTGATTCCAACACTTAATCTTTTATGTAATCTAGTACTTTTTATGCTTGAATTAAAATAAAATGAAGGCCAGTAAGGTTGTTTAAAAAATAATATACGACGTACTAAAGTTATTTTATTTTGCTCGTCGAAATGCGACACTGGCTTTCTGCCTCATGTCTCAACATTCCCTACTGGCAAAATAAAATGACGCTTATCACTCGTATCATGCGTATTGTAATACTGTTTTCTTAGTTTACGTTAGTTGACTTTAGTTAAGAACAGTTAAGAACAATTTAAACAATTCTCGTTATAGCTAGTTGATGAATAGTCCTATTTAATGAATTTCATGTTTTTTTTCTTCAACCAAGGGTTAAGAAATTTAACAACACGAGCGAGTTATAAGTAACGGATTCGTCTCTGCTAAAACTTTGGTGTCTAAAATTCAATCGCGTCATGCCTTCGATTTATATCGGCCTAATGTCTTAAATAGTGGCGCTAACCATGACAACTGTGGGGACCCCTACAAAAGGCAATACTCATTTGCAGTCTGAAAATAATATTACCAAAATAGTATAATACAGTATTCACTTTTATAAAACTTCAATCGTGAAAAATCAATAACAAATTTTAAATGGATTTATTAATCCAAGATTTTTATTAGAAGAAACGGAAGACTTATGATTAGAGTGTACAAAATATTTCATGATGCTCCAAGTCATTAGCAATTACGGCCCAGCGAGACTGATTTATTTATCTCTTTTGAAAGCTCATTTTAGCTCCAGAACAATTATTTTATTTAAATGTACTCTGTGTACTCCTCTACAAATTGTTAAAATATGTTAAATTAGTCTAAAATTCATAATTTTTATAACTTATAATATTTAATTCAATTATAAAATTTAAATATATTTTCATATTGCTATTAAAATAGCTCTAATAGTTCTTTATATGTTTACCTACAACGGACTGAATAAAGCACCCATTCGGATGTTATTATAAACGTCTTAATGGCACTTAATCTTCTGGAATAATACTCTTTACAAGGAATAAAAGAGAAATAATTTTTAAATATTTCTGCAAACCTTCATTAAACTTACTCTTAACCGCTTTACAATATTTGTTAAAGCAATTTTAAACAACTGCGAAAACGTATTATGATCGTTTTTGTAATACTGTATAAGTATCGACTTAACGAAACGAGACGAACGGAAAAGCCATAATTAATTCGTCAAGAATAATCGAAACAAAATAGTTTTAACTAAAGTTTCTTATGAGTACATTTCTAAACAAGTAGAAACAATTTTTTTGTTATAAGATATTTCGAATAGTAGATATTAAGTGACACCCGGACAATAATACAACCTTATTGGATATCACATAACAAAAAGGTATTTAGATACACTTCTCCTCCAAAATCAATGTGAATTCGAACACACTCCTTTTTCGCGCAAGTAGAACTTGTGCAAGTCCAAAATGGAGGTAATTAGTATTACCAGTAAGAGCACAGGAACTCTCGTATTGGGCGAAATTTCTCGTTTTTCGATAAGGTGCGTGGACTCACAAATACTTGTTCGATATCAGCGAGGTCAGCTGTCCTTTCGCAGCATGGCGTTTACCAAGTTCTAATTGCACTGATTTTGCAAAAAATACTTTTAGAATATTAACAATATTTATATCATTGCATTTTATTTTTAAAGAACTTTAGAATGCTTGAGAAAATTCTTCCATTTAAAACCAAATTTATATCAATATCTCTATAATTTCATACGGTACTAACAAGAAAACGTAATATGTTATTTGCCCCAACTTCTGCAACAACACGACTCGAGTTGCATCTCGATACCTTAAACGGTTTTCAAGACATTTGCTGTGACCAAATTAGGTAGTCCACTCTGTATATTTGAGTATTAAATTTTCGTTATTGTCTACTAGCATGCACTAGAAGAAGTCTTATTAACTTTGGAAACTAATTTCGAGCAATAATGAACTTTTTGAGTACGAAAAGAAACGGGTAAGAGACCCGCACCGCATGACGCCTTGTTCGGATGTCGCGGTACATGGCCTCACCAGGTAACATTACCTGTGGCTAAATCATCTTCAGCTGCAGCGGTGTCAACAGTAATGAAGTACATGCTATTACTCCTTTCCCCACAATCGTTTGATACAACGTTCGTTGATCGAACTGCATAAATTTCCTTCAATTTCGTAAACCTTAGTCCAACCCTACTTTGTTTTCCATTTCATCACATGCCTTCACACGTTCTCTCGACACCCTAGCTAAGCTTTATTCCTATCTGATGGGAGTTTCCTTCTGAACGTCTTTAAGAGTTTTCCATTGTTAACTGCATTGTTTTTTCCTTTGTACCAACGACTAACCCATTTTCCATTCTGACTTCCTGCGAGTGTTTTAATTGCGACCTCAAATGACTGAGGTCACGTGGCACATTTGGGCGATCGCTACCGGTTTTGTTTGGCAATTCTTATATTAATATAATATTACACTATTCAATTATTCATTTGCTGGATAGTTGCAGTCCGCTTCACAGCTGACATTTCTATTTCATCAGCGAACGGCATAACGCAGCGAACCTTCGTATGACCTCTAGTACCTAAATATTTTGCAGTATTAGTGAGCAATGTGTGAACATCAATGAAAACTGAAATTGAGACCTTTCTGGTTAAAAGGAATCGTAATAAAAGTTCTTTTACTGCTTTTGACGCGACCGAATGTAGTGGTTTAGAGAAAATATTCTACCGATTAGGTTTTGCGTGGAGAATCTAACAACCAGACTGCTCGCCTTCCTTGCTGGACCGAGGTTCGACACTGGTTTGTCTATGTGGAATATATAGTGAAGAAAACAGATTCGCAGCAAGTTTTGTAAATATCCTCCGGATTATTGTTTCTCCCAAACCACCATTGCCCCATCATTGATGACATCACATACTGCTGAAACTATTCATTTTAGCAATTGCCAAGAACCTAGGACACTTATTATAATTAAGAATTATTTTTGCAACCAAGTCGATTCATGTCTCCAAGTACATTCTAAGTGCAGAATTGTGAAATACTTTAAAATAATAATAGCAGAAGTGGTCGTGGCAGCTTATTTATTTCGTCAAAATTCTTTTCAAACAACAAATTATCGTCAAGGTAAAAAAGGCGCAAAAATAAAAATTTACAACACACGTATCACTATCAATGACAAATTAAAATAAAATAATCGATATTATGGCATTATCTGACTTAAGAAGTGTTACTGTCTTCCGACACGTTTTCATTCCACATTTTCTTTCCGATTGCGCCGCATGATCTTCCAACTGCGCCTCAAGCGGCGAACACCGCCCTGAGCATCTCCGTGGCCCACGCGGGCAGCGGATTCGGGGGCAGGGGTTCGTGGTTCGGGGCCCACAACGCCCTGACGGCCGCCGCCATCGCCTTCACCATCAGCCACACCACGAAGCCCAGCGTGAGCGCCGCGCTCGTCGACCCGGCCACCGCCAGCGTGGCGACCACGGCCACCGCCACCACCGCCAGCGCCGCCACCACCGTCAGCACCACGGCCAGCGCCAACGACCCCACCACCGACACCGCCAGCGCGCCCGCCGACGCGGCCTCCGCCGCCGCCAGCGCCGCCTGCTGCGCACCCAGCAACCACGCCACCGCCGACATCTGCCCCTGCGGACAGGCACGCGCTCAGCTGCGAGCCTTCAGCGTTCGGCCTTCGCGCGGTCACAGACTGTTCAGCGGAGCCCCGATCACACGTTTTACAGCCGGCCTGAATAGCAGAGGTCGGCGAGGCTGAAGGGTCGCGTGCTCGAACCCCGCCCGGGCATGGACGTCACCGTCACCGTCACCGTCACCGTCACCGTCACCGTCACCGTCACCGTCACCGTCACCGTCACCGTCACCGTCACCGTCACCGTCACCGTCACCGTCACCGTCACCGTCACCGTCACCGTCACCGTCACCGTCACCGTCACCGTCACCGTCACCGTCACCGTCACCGTCACCGTCACCGTCACCGTCACCGTCACCGTCACCGTCACCGTCACCGTCACCGTCACCGTCACCGTCACCGTCACCGTCACCGTCACCGTCACCGTCACCGTCACCGTCACCGTCACCGTCACCGTCACCGTCACCGTCACCGTCACCGTCACCGTCACCGTCACCGTCACCGTCACCGTCACCGTCACCGTCACCGTCACCGTCACCGTCACCGTCACCGTCACCGTCACCGTCACCGTCACCGTCACCGTCACCGTCACCGTCACCGTCACCGTCACCGTCACCGTCACCGTCACCGTCACCGTCACCGTCACCGTCACCGTCACCGTCACCGTCACCGTCACCGTCACCGTCACCGTCACCGTCACCGTCACCGTCACCGTCACCGTCACCGTCACCGTCACCGTCACCGTCACCGTCACCGTCACCGTCACCGTCACCGTCACCGTCACCGTCACCGTCACCGTCACCGTCACCGTCACCGTCACCGTCACCGTCACCGTCACCGTCACCGTCACCGTCACCGTCACCGTCACCGTCACCGTCACCGTCACCGTCACCGTCACCGTCACCGTCACCGTCACCGTCACCGTCACCGTCACCGTCACCGTCACCGTCACCGTCACCGTCACCGTCACCGTCACCGTCACCGTCACCGTCACCGTCACCGTCACCGTCACCGTCACCGTCACCGTCACCGTCACCGTCACCGTCACCGTCACCGTCACCGTCACCGTCACCGTCACCGTCACCGTCACCGTCACCGTCACCGTCACCGTCACCGTCACCGTCACCGTCACCGTCACCGTCACCGTCACCGTCACCGTCACCGTCACCGTCACCGTCACCGTCACCGTCACCGTCACCGTCACCGTCACCGTCACCGTCACCGTCACCGTCACCGTCACCGTCACCGTCACCGTCACCGTCACCGTCACCGTCACCGTCACCGTCACCGTCACCGTCACCGTCACCGTCACCGTCACCGTCACCGTCACCGTCACCGTCACCGTCACCGTCACCGTCACCGTCACCGTCACCGTCACCGTCACCGTCACCGTCACCGTCACCGTCACCGTCACCGTCACCGTCACCGTCACCGTCACCGTCACCGTCACCGTCACCGTCACCGTCACCGTCACCGTCACCGTCACCGTCACCGTCACCGTCACCGTCACCGTCACCGTCACCGTCACCGTCACCGTCACCGTCACCGTCACCGTCACCGTCACCGTCACCGTCACCGTCACCGTCACCGTCACCGTCACCGTCACCGTCACCGTCACCGTCACCGTCACCGTCACCGTCACCGTCACCGTCACCGTCACCGTCACCGTCACCGTCACCGTCACCGTCACCGTCACCGTCACCGTCACCGTCACCGTCACCGTCACCGTCACCGTCACCGTCACCCCAAAGTTTCTACAGTGTCCTTAGTTTGAAAGCGCCCTTAATTTCTTAAAAAAAGCAATAACTTCTTCAAATTAATTAGATCGCTGGTGAGTCAGATACCATCACCAGATACCATACTTCTAATAATTAAATATGCTATATTAAAGATATATGGCATCAAAAAATATATTTTGCTAAAGATCGATTCCAGTTTTCGAACTTTGTTTTCGGTCCGGAAGCGATCGAAAAGATCTTTAGAAAAATATATTTTTTAATACGTCATTTGCCGTATTTAACATCTACAAAACTTGATTTTTCTTGCATCACGCCAGGGGCTGTTTCTCAGACACCACAAAAGTACCCCATCCCCCATTATTTTATCAGGAATGCTTTATTTAAGAATGCTCGAGTTATGAGGTTTCGATAAATTTGTGAAAGCAACATGTGTTACCTCGTAAAGAACAAACTACAAAGTTATTATGCACGTGTACGATTGTAGTTCCTGTCGGTGAAATTCGAAAACCCAAATTATTCCTCTGTGTCTAAACCTATTTGTCGAAATACTCTCGTACCTACATTTCTATTGCTCTTCAGTTCGAAATACCGAGGTTCTATACGAAGTTTTGAAAAGTAGAAATGAAAAGTAGTATTTCTTACTTATTATTGCTTCATTTCCCGATATCCCCAGGAAGATCCCAGTTTTCTAGAATAACGCGGCAACACCTTAAGAAATCTTACATAAAGCACTCCGTATTACAAAGTCGAGAAGAGATTTCTTCGTAGAACAGCGTCATGTGTCACACCAGCACCACAATATACTCAGAAATTCGATATGGCGAGTTTCTTAGTAGGATTATTTTTGTCGAAAATGTGGCGTTTAACTATTTTGACCAAATCCTTTCAATTGAACAATTAATTTTTTTATAACCTTAAACTGAAACGATTTTACTAAACTATGAGGTTACTTTTAAAATTTGTAGTCTTTTGGCAGGTAACGAAGGCAGAAAATTTTTTCTCGCAAAAAAAAAAAAAAAAAAAAAAAAAAAAAAAAAAAAAAAAAAAAAAAAAAAAAAAAAAAAAAAACAGTTATTTGGATCGTACGTTTAATACAAAGCATTTTCAAGTTCATCCGTACGAGGCACTTTTTTGGTCAGAATCTCCTTCAGCCAAGAGTGCACAGTGAGAATGATAACGCGTGTGTTAAAGCCGCATACGTTGAACAGTTATTTTTGGGGAGTAAAATTCTGAAATGTTGAAATTTGATGAGCGTTAAGATAAGAGACTGTATGGATCACAGCAATGCCATCTTGTGAACAATTATAAGGGCGGTTGCAGAGGACCATGTAACACTGACGAGTTGTGCGGTCACAAGTCCAGCGTTCCACATCAGCATGAAGGGAGGAATAAGACTCTGCAACTCGACCTCCTTCGTAAAAAATGCTCGGTGTGTGGGGAAGAGAACTATACAGACATTATAGATACTCCATATGAACTTTTCATGATTACGTGGCAACTGTACAAGTTTGAGTAAGAGGAACTTAGGGTTCTCATTGCCTATTAGAGAAGTTTCTTATATTTATCATAACAGGGGCTTTTCTCTTATGTCTTCAATACTACACGATATGCTACTGAGACTAATGTGAGATTATATTATCGTGGTTAAAATTATTCCTGAAGGATCAGGATCCAGAATGAAAGTGAGGAATCCATTCAATTAAATACGTGTATAATCTCTCCAACAAATCACTATATTTTCATAGAAAACACTAATACAAAAAAGTCTTCGGATATAAAATGTGCATAATTTGTGGAAACCATAATACAATGATACACAATAAAATTCCTTAAAACAGAAATCGAATTGACAGAATATAAACTAAACAAATGAGTGATAATTTTTTCACATCATTTGTACTAAAGAAATCTACAATGATGCACAAATAGATTACGCTTTTGAAAATTTGCACCGAAAAGTATAAATCTACAAAATTCTTTTACGAATCTTTTACATTCAACTTAAGCATTTGGCAATAGTATTTGTTAATAATTGCTATGACCAAGTTTTTCTGGATAAAATTTCTTTTTTACCGATTTATCAATTTGGCTTCTTTGGAGCGAGTTTATTATTGCTCAATATTTATTAATTACAGTATTTATCACATTGACTTAAACAGTTGGAGTTCAATTACCAATCTCAGAGCTAACAGCAATACTCTTGAAAACTGACAACGAAGAAAGGGTGAAAGAAAGGGAACAGACCAGAAGTCTTCCCCGAAACAACGAGGCGCAGCACCCCATTCGTAAGTAGTATGACTTGATAAGCATCATAAGTACTTTTCAAATAAATCGGTTTAATTATAATTTAGAATATTAATGTATAAAAGTTCTTTTAAAATTAGTTCTAAAATTAAAATGAATTAAAAAAGTCCACAACATTATTTCTTCATTAAGTGGGGAACATCCATTTCACTTTTTAGTATTTTGCGTTTTCCTGTTCCTTCTCTTGTTCTTCCAATGTCCTCTGTCAAGCGGCGACGGGCGTTTGCGGCCCCCGCACCCGCGCCACCCACAAGGGCAGCCGATTCGGGCGCGGCGCGACCTCTCCCCTGCGGAACAAGACCCGCCCCACCGCCGTCACCGCCGTGAACACCCCCCACACCACCAACCCCACGCTCAGGGCCGTGCTCATGGACGCGATCGCCGCCAGCACCAGCACCGCCGACCCCGCCAGCGCGCCCAGGGTCACCACCACCGTCGTCAACACCGCCAGCGCCTCGGCCACCACCACGACGACGGCCAGCGTCAGCGCCGGCACCGCCAGCAACTCGAGGACGGACGCCCCGACCACCGCCGCCAGCACGCCGTCCGCCAAACGCATCAGCGGTTTGACCGCCGCCCAAGCCGTCGCCAGCACCCACGCCGTCGCCGCCTCCATCCCCTCGGCTCCTGCGGGCACGCACACGGCCGTCTCGCCTCCGAACGCCTCCCCGCAGCCTTTATGACGAAATCCTTCAGGCCTAACTCTGGGGGCAGGTTCTTTAAGTTTTTCTCCCGAGAGCTTTTCCCAGCCAACAGCCGGTCACCCCGGAACATGAAACCCTCCGCGACAATACATACGAACACACTCTTGCATAAGAGACGAGGGACCAACAACTATGCCCTCGGCGGGACCCGAACCCGTGACCCTTCGACCCAAATGCTCAGTCAATACAAGCTCTTAGCCATCATGGCCATCCAGGCCCACGTTTTTTATTTTTTTACGAAAATTGAGGTAATGTCGCCTCTGTTGTACCAGGACTGCTTTGGAATTTATCCGAGCATGTCCAAAGCACGGCTGATGTTTACCAACTGATTGAGAAATTCACACGAGTTGGAGCAAGTCATGCTGCAGTCTTAATACCACGGGTGGCTGCTACGTTGCAAATTGATAAGAGCGGCATGCGAGTCCAAACAATCCACAGAATATTTTTTGAACAAAAGCAAACAAAGATACAGTGCGTGGCAAATTTCCAAGCATTGGGATTCAAATCATCCTGCAAGAACAGTTTTTAACAATGATAACTGAATACGCAATTGTGCATATGAAAAATTATTTTTTTATAAAATATTTGCAGCCAACAAAAATTACAAAATCAATTGAAATGGGCAAATTTATCTTTGACGCCACCCTACGTAACCGCTAGCAGCATGCTGACCTGTATCCCAGTTTTCCACACGGATCAATTGCCTACTATGCAACGTCTGGAATGACTAAGCCAAGTTTGTTAACAGGTACGCTCTGAAATAATTATTCGCTTACAACTGTAGATAAGATTATGTTCGTACTCTAAGCGTAAACTGGTGGTATTCACGAATTAAACGCGTTGATTTAGTTCGGGAATAATACGTTCTGTGACTTTCTCGTGATTAATGTTTTAGAAAAGGGCGCCGCTCCTACGTTGGTCAAAGAGCAAGCACCACTGATCACCGCATCATCTGGACGAGTAAATTCATTGCTGAGTGCTGTGTGACCTCAGGGATATTTGCCACGTGTCGATCGCTCTTTACAGCATCAAGCAAATAAAGACACTGTCCTTTCGACTGAACTTTCGTAAAACTAGTGTTAACTGGTTGCTAATGAACCTTACGGTCGTCCACGCTTTTGCAAAATATTACCATTTATGACCACTTAAGGGTCGTTTAGTGTGAGAAATAATATAGCTCACGAGTACATTTGGGAATCCGACATGTGGAACTGCCTTAGTTTTTCCGCCCCAAAAACAGTCTTGTAGATAAAAACTCACTTCCGATACAGAAATATAATCGTTTGTACTAATGTGTTTGCACAGACGAGAGACTTAACAACTAAGCAAATAGTTTTGCAAATTTGTGTGACGACGGCACGAGCATGTTGAGATTAGCGGCTATTTAAAAAAACTAACGTAAAGATTTGTACTTTGCATTTAATCGTAGCCTATTAAATACCTATTACGCCTCCTGCCATATTATGAGTTTCTTATTCATCCTTTTACATTCTAACCACACATCTATGAGAAAAATCAAAAGCTATCGTTATCAAACACTAATTGTTATTGATATGTAGATCGGAAACAATAATTCTATGTTTCATAAAAAATCTGTAAGAATTAAACTAATCATTGAATTTTGACGATCACAGTCTTCTTTATTCCTTTCATTGTGTCATTTCTCGCTATAGTTTTATCACCTTATTAAAAAGCCCTTTTGAAAGGGATCAAACTATCCACATGTCGTTATCTGGCAGAATAACTGCCAACATTCTAATAACATGTATATAGTAGTTGGGTGCATTTTCATGCATTTTTAATGTGTAATGATTTATTTATTATATTTGTTATGCTTAATCATTACTTCGTTACAATTCCGCAACAAAGAATAACTTAGGTCAATAGAAGACAATTGGTTCAGTGGTGCGAATTATAATTTACTGCAAATAAGCTTTTACGTAAAGCAAAATATGTGAATTATATTATTTCCTTATTACAAATGTCTGTACGTAAATTAATTTTATTCACTCCATTAAATTCGCCTCTTCGAATCCTACGCCGTGTTGTAGTTAGGCCCTACATATGAATACGCTCCGATTGTAGTACACTTTATTACGATTATAAATGGACTTAAAATTCAGAAAAATTAAATATATCAATTGCCGGTCAAGATGGCCGAGATCGTTATGGCAGTAGTCTCGTAGCGGTCTCTGACCAGACGACCACGTGTTCGAGTCCCACCTCTGGCATGGGAGTATTTGTGCATGTCTACACGTGTGTACCGTTCTCTCATTCTTCACTATCGTTATCATCATCGTCCAAATCTCCAAGGTTGGGGGACAACCTTGGGGGATAAAAATCGAGACTCTGCTAAATGCTGACTCCCCCCTCCACAGATAAAGGTATTGAACCTGCTGAAGCAGGATCCACGCGTGGTCCGAGTTGGCCTGTACGCGAAAAAAAAATAATAAAACACATACCAATTGCATCGTTGTATAATCAACACCAACAGAAAAAATATTGTTTAAATTTTATTCTTAGTTTCATGAAAACCCATGTGGTTTTTGGCACCCTCCTTACAAATTCCGGGAGGGGGGTGCACTCTAGTGAATTCCGTGCACATAATGGAAACAAACCCACGGTCGGAGTATGTTGAAAGCCGCACGTTCCCTATATCTCGTTAAGATCGTATTTACACGAATCTCGCACAAAAGAAGCTAAACCAGCACACAATGTGCTTTGTAGTAGAGGGAGAGGGGGAGTCCTCACAGGAGGAAATTACAATGCCAGGGTAACGTGATGCGAGGTATGTGTAAATGCAAGATTTAACGATTTAATTTTGTTAGTGTATGGATTCACACTCCCAGTATTCGCATAGAAATGGGATGTGTATGCACAGATGGTAGAAAGTGTTGACGCGAGAGTAATTTGTTTTAAGTGATACACTGACAATTTTACTTGAGGGGAAACTAGCATTACCGGTGTTAAAACCATTGGCATTTATCAAGTTACTGTACTCTACCCTTTTACTGCATCGCAATATGTTCCCTCAAAGGTGACCAATTTCCCAATGCCTTAATGCTTGCTATCACACTTATATTTTATTATATTATATTATTTTATTATATAACGATTATTATGTTATATTACGTTAATTGGCTACACAATGATTTTGTCAACTTCTGTCATTTGTTGTTAGCAAAGTCTAGCTACCCTGACGGGCAGGATTCGTCAGCAGAAGACTTTAAATATTTCTGTTTCTTACATTTGACAACAGTTTCTTCCGAACCTGTGCAGTAATATGTTCTAAGAAAGTTTTGAAATTCTCCGAGAGAAATTAGATGAAACGTACGGAAAGGCTAATTTATTCTTGATCCTATTACTACTTTTAAATTGTAGGAACATATCGTCTTCAATCTTTTGACGAGGTATGTAGGTGGTAATAAAATGTATATAACTTGACAGTTGGCATAAATTTCGTGGTGGTAGCAGATATCTTGTAATTCATAATATTGTAAAGGAAATAATCTTCACAAAAGTTTTAATAATTTTTATTAATAATTTTCCAGCGTTAACTTTCGGAAAAACACTATTCCCATCCTCAGTGGATTCAGCATTCCAAAAGATGGCTGCCACCTTGCTATAACCAGCATGTTTTGCCGTTTTCACATTTTTTGACCATGTTGTGCACATTGATGGGAGATCCACGTTGTTTGGACGAGATCCACTGAGGATGAGAAAAGTGTTTTCCCGGAAGTTAACTCTGGAAAATTATTAATAAAAATTATTTAAACTTTTGTGGAGATTATTTTCTTTACCATATGACAGTTGCCGTGTTATCGACACCTTTTTATGCAGAGAAGTGCACAGAGACCGTTTTTGTTTCGAAGTCCTTGAGTACTATTGCATTCATGAAGTCGCCTCTACATTTGACAGACGTCCTTTCCAAGGGTCTCGCTTCGCGGGAGCCGCGAGGCCGCTGCGATAAGTGCCTGCGTTTTCTCCGCGCGCGCGCGAATTCTTGCGTGGAAAGAGACCTTAAATTGACACTTGGCGAAACAACCAAGCTACGATTCATCACTCAATTGTGGCGCTCAGAGTAATGACGGCAGATCCCCAACCGAAGTTCTTTTTGAGAAAAATTACTTTTCGTTCACGATCACTTGCACCTCGGAAAAAATTTCGAAGGTGGAATTTGATGGTTTTGCCATATCCTAATTAATTTAATGATGCATAATATGAAAGGTATACGGCAGTTTATCGGCGAGTTTATAGACGTACTTCTAAGTGAAAATGCGAGGTCAGGTAGAATCTGCCGTTATCATCAGCGCCTCAATTCAGATTGCATTGTCAGAATGTCCAAGTACGGTTTTTGGTACAAATGCCTTGTTTAAAACGAATTAAAGAGTGCCTTTCAAAAACCATCAGAACGTGAATACAAGGGAACGTTATCCATTCTGAGGAAATTAACGTGATCTAGGGTCGTAGGTGAAGTTCGCGAAAATAGTAAGGTTTCCAGTCGCTGATGCTCTTACATCCCAAAATATACAGATTGACGAACACCTTAGAAACGAACATTTTACAATATAGTGTGAAAAACAATTGGACTCTCCTCTCCTCTGGTGGGATATTAATGATAGATCTTCGCAAAAAAGGAACTGATGTTTATACCTTTCAGGATCTGTAGCAGTACTATCCAAAGACTGACACAACACTTACGCACTTGTAAATTACTATCATTACGCTACTACAGATGCGCGTTTCATTCCTGCATATTTTTATTGATTTTATCATTTTTTAGAGATGGTCATGCGTGATCCTTTCCTGAGTCATATTATACGTTCCACCAGTTTTTTATCGTTTCAGTGAGAGCGTCGCGTCAATTATAAACAGAATACAAGTTTAAGCAGTGTACAAGACTAAGCATCATACATGGTAAATTGTCCAAAAAATTACACATATTTCTACAGTTCAATTTTGTTAAATTTTGGACTTAATAAAGGAATAAATTGTGGAGTGGGGTACAGTGAAGCACAAGTTACATCAGTGAAGAATGTATTCACTTTTTTTATCTTTACCTCCTACACTTCTTTGGACTATTAAACTATGAAGTTTAGATATTCATTTATTCATTGAGCTTATTCTCAATATTGAATACAAATACAATTTTTTTTAAATTTGCATTTTAGCGATAAAATGGGTTGTTCCGTTGCACCCTTTAAAAAGTATTACACTAACACAATGCACATATTTATTCCAACTTCTGCGTATGTTTTCTTAATAGGCCATGCATTTTTAGATTTGAATACCATTACGAAAACGTTATGTAAGTACCGCACGTTTTATGAACGTTTAGATAATGGAAGTGTTAGTGTTAAAATTGCTAAAAAGATATTAACTCCTCCTTACAATTATTAGATTCGTTACGTTTCGGTATCGACTTGAACTCGAATTTTCAACATGAAAGACTAGCTTCTTGGCTGCCCTTCGCTCCCCGGAGGCTCTCGCTCTAGGTCATACGTTTCGTCCCGTTTACAAACGTTGTCGATATTATCACTGATGATAATTGCAACAGATAAATGTATACAACCGAGGAATTTCAGGGCAATCATTGGAGAAGATCTTAACAGGCAGTGGAGAGAATACACGAACACACACAGACATTGTTCTAAGCACTTCAATAAAGAAGAACGAGACTACATAGCTTTTGGACGCTAAAATACTCTTACTACAGCTGCAGCCAGAACTAAAGAGCTCATTCAGTGAAGTCTACCGAATCCATAATCTGAAATCTGAATTACGAGTTCTAACACACTATTTTGTCATTTCTACACAAATGCTTCACATATTCAAGACAATCAAACTTACTTTGGAAAACATCGAAGCTTTGTGTGGTAACCGTTATTGGGTTAGACAACGAGATGAAATCTGGTGATCAACATAAAAGAAAATTCGAAATAATTGAAGATTAGAGTAGGTTATCCTTCAATTTAGAAAATATAACGTTTCATTATGATATTTAATAAGCCAAAATGTAGCCTAGGATATTTGTTTTGAAAATGTGAATCTGTCCATTGTCCCTCTTGGATGAAAACTTTCCCAAACTTACCAAAACTCGCACCTAGTCATGAGCCTTTTCCAAAGAGTTCGCAGCATTATGATGCCTAGATTCTTACTCTAATTATAACAACTAATCTCGCCATCTAGAAGGATCATGTTACACTATTGTTCAACACACTGGTGGTCGACCTACCTCAAATCGCTCCGAATGATCTAGAAATGTTAGCGAGTCGAGTTCTATAGCGTCCTCTCAAATTTCTCCATTTTAAATGTATCTGAATATCAGGTACTAATTAATTTCATGTTTATTTATGTTCAAACGTCAGTTTATTAATATTTAAGTGCTTTATAAATGAATGCAGTAATTAAGATAATTATTTGCATAATGACTTACAATGTGAGATGGTAGGTAATCTAAAACGCCTTCTGAAAAAAATCCGGGATCGTGTCCCGCCACAACTCTCGTAAATCATTTTTTTGCCCTTTTTACAAGGCAGGAAAAGTATCTGCGTTTGCGCAAAATATTTTGAAGACAATGCTTCTGTATTAGATAGTTCATTTCTGTTTTTACTAAAAATACATATACCGATAGGTATATTTAATCATGTGTATATTGATAAGACTGTGCAAAAGATGTCAATCTTTAACAGTAAAAGTTTCATGCCAAATGTTCTCTTAACTTTAATATTATTCTTCCACACTATCACTATTTACACCGCCTTTCTAAAACCCAAAGAATAACTAATGCTCCGAAAGTAATTTTCGAATACTTCAAATTCGCATATCTTTTAAAAGTAAGGCAGCTTAGTTTACAATATTTCTAACCGTAGTGTACAATTCCTTGGAACACCTGCAGGCTATTTAACCGAGAAATGTCATTGTGAGCTTTTGTTTAAAGGTTTTTTATGTAAATTTTTAGAAAGTGACTCGTTTCATTACATTTTACTGTGACAAATTCCAGCATTTCATCGTAGATGACCCTCTAAGAGAAAAAAAGCCATCAAATTGTAAAAATTGCTCTGAGAGGAAATTCCCGTCAAGTCATTATCATTTCTGACAAAATCCTCAGATCTGATATGATAAAGATTTTCCTTCAGCAATATTCCAATAGTTCTGCTTTAGTAGCCAATTACATGCGACCTCGATAAATAGAGCCTAGCGAAAGCGTATTATATTGTATAAAAAGACTCAAATTATTTCCAGAATATGTAGTGAACTAATCTTTTCTAAACAAGCTTTGAATACTTTACGTTTTGCTTTGATCTTTTCATAAGTTGCAGTAATTTTCCTCTAGAACAAGTCCACACAACTAACATTAACTTTACGATTTTTTTATGTGTGAATACTATGAGGCAATTTATGCACGAATTATAATGAAAACAAGATGCAACTTCGAATATAAAATAACATGTTCTCTTCCAAGAACGAGACAGGGTAATTAAACGGCTCCCATTAAAATCTGCAGAATCATGGTAACCTGTGGAGATGAAGTAACGTACAGCAATGCACTAGGTAACCAAGGCAAATATTTGATTGATTGGTGATTCTGGGCGCGTTAACTGCTAAAGTCATTAGTCTCGCAAGTGTAATGCAAGCTTTATCACGGGAGATTGTGAAATTCTCCCGCTGGATGGTGAGATCCAGCATAGACTGCCCACTGCGTCGGCTAGCAGGGTTTTCCCTAACATGATGGCACCGCCCTAGCCGGATCGTGCTCTAACCTGTTTTTACAGCACCAGCAACATTAGTATCACCTTCCGCAGAATGAATATCGGAACTTACTTAATAGTACACTACAATTTTTCCGAGGTGGATAAAACGTAGGGTATTCTTTAATTAACGTCTCAATACGAGATGGTCTAACGGCGTCATTTGCGAATTATACAAAGTTTAATAACGTATTGTGTATTTGGCAGAAGTCTACTATACGGTACAACTTACGGAAGTCTTTTAAACCGGCACTTCGCGCCGCACCGGGGATAACTGCGCAGTTTGAATATTGGAAGCTTTCTTGAAAAGTGCTTTCTTATAAAAGTATTTGTTATTATGCGGTGGATAGGCTCAAGGACGTTTATAGTGAACGCGAGGGCCGAAGGCCCGAGCCTCGCCGTCACTTGAATCCGGGCGAGCGAAGCGAGAAAACTTTCCTTTGAAATTAATTTGGCATTACAATGCGGCGAGGACAAAGCGTATGAAGGGCGAGCCATGAAAATCTTCTATCCGTAAGTTTTATTAATTTCTATCAAAGCACAGTGTAATTTGAGGGAGAGCTTAAGGAGACCGCGCCGCCACGCTTCTCTGAGGGTGTACCGTGTACCCTACTTTAACCGTGTATTTTACTTATTAAGAAAAAACTAGGATTATTTCGACACTACGTAGATAACCTTTAAACCACGAGCGCAACCTCCCCCGGAATCCACACCGAGCGCACCACTCCGTGCCGTCGCCGCTGCGCGCCCTGGGCAGCCCGCGGGTCGCCGGGATTTTCCCGTGCGCTGGGTGGTATTACTCGCGCAACTTTTCTTGAACGATGACCTTGATCCCCCTCCCTTGTGCAATAAACAGTTTAAGGCAAAAGCTCGCAGCGGGCACTGATGACAACCTTCCAAGCATTAAAACTTTGTTGGTGCGAAACAGAAGCTAGTCAAAGCCAGTTGCTTTCATAGTGCAGAACCCCTGTTCAGATTTATTGTCAATATCGAAAGAAATGACTGAGTCAGGTCCAGGTCCTTCAAGGGAGTCACCTAAAACTCCCGAAAAAGTTAAGCACAATATGCAGTTTTGACTTTCATTTCACACACGTTGGCATTACTTAAAATACCCGACTTTGTAACTAATACCCCCACTCCACCCGAAATCGTCAATCCATCGTTCAAGAAAAGTTGCCCGAGTAATACCCGGCCTCCTCGCCCCCTCCTCCCTCGAGCACTCGCAGCGCGGGCGCCGATGGCCGCTGGGAGTCGCCTGTCGGGGGCGGAGGTCACTCGCGGTTCTCTCTAGCCGAGTGTGGAAGAGTTCCCTTCGAACCGCCCGCCTCCCGCTTTCCGTTCCATGCGATGGCACCGTGGCCGCAGAGGTTGCGGGGGCGTAGACACGAACGCATCAGAGAGTTTTGTTTGCGACGGTCGAGAGAACAGTAACGTTGGAATAGTTATTTATGCAATTAGTTTATAATGTTAAGTTTTATTGCATGAGTGCATGTTTTGACAACGAGAGAAGTTTTAAATTTATACGAATGTAATAAATCAACATTATGAACGAGTTGCATACTATATTGTTTGTATAACAGCATTATATATTTATAAGAGAATCAAACTTAATTTTGCGAAACAACTTCCTGGGACGACTCGGGTATTTGTCATCGTGCGAGTAAACCGTGGTCGGCTGTTCCGTTTAGCTCTACCTCCCCAGATTCTCTCGTTACGAGTGGCTGAATGTGTGATGACGCTATCATTCCCGACATAAAATTTAATACGTCATCATTTGTGCCGTAAAATGCCCGATTATGAACGATTTCTTGCAACAGGTAAGGTTTTTTTATAATGCTGGTATACAAAAAGGAAAAACACCTACTTCGCACTGTACATTTTGGCTCTTCGTATTACATTTCACTAGGTACCAGAGTATTTCCCGCACTGGTAATGTTGAGCAAGTATATCTTCACAACGCAGGTACATGTACAATGGGAACACAATGCGTCAACCCCTATTTCAAAGAATGTTGCGTCACGAACAAATCAAATTTAATCAGTAACAAATACATAATTAAAACATAACTCACCTACCAATTTAGAGTTAAAGAAGCGCCGTTACTGCTTCAAACAACACAATGGCAAACCATCCACGAACGAAGGCAACACGAGAGCTAACGGCTAGGGCGAAATTACGCAAGGCGGGGCTGCCCTGCAACGATACTTACGAAAGTTATTGCTAGGGGCCGGACAACCTTCCTCCAAGAGTCTTCGCGGAAGTGTGCTGGGTTTGAAGCCTGCAGTTGGGCAGCGACGTCGCGCGGGAAACCAAGCAGAACCTATTGCCTCCAATGACATTTTTTTGTTAAA
Source organism: Gryllus longicercus (assembly GCA_038098605.1). Lineage (NCBI taxonomy): Eukaryota > Metazoa > Arthropoda > Insecta > Orthoptera > Gryllidae > Gryllus > Gryllus longicercus. Next base: position 147,287 of record JAZDUA010001092.1, on the reverse strand, counting down.
TACTTTTGAGAAAATAAATAAATTGATAAATAGGATTGAAAATAACAAGTAATAGATAAATAATAAATTAAAAGAAAATAAATAAATAAATGTATTTTAATAAAATATATATCATATAATAAATAAATTGATTTGTGTCCCGTAGACCGATGGGACCAGAATGCAAATTTTATTTGCTTTCCCACCTGAAAAATAATCAGCAATGAAATTATGCACCTGATTTTGCTACAATTATAATAAATTAGATTTATAGATTTAATTTTCAAACATTTTATTACATTGATATTATATAAAATTGGATTAAGAAAGAGAAGATTTAGAGTTGGTTTTAAATGCATACTATTGATGACAAGTACTTTGACTTACAATGAATTATTTTAATTCGTGCCGAAGTCGCAAACCTCTCCACCTTGACATAAAACCCTTCAGCTCTCAGCTTCCGGTTCCGGTTTTTTGATAACAAAACGTCCCGCTTTCAACGGTTTCGATTTTGCAACCGTTCTAAAAGTTTTTTCCATATCTTCATGAAAATACTTCGAAATTAATGATAATGCTATAGAACTGCGGAATAGCAAAGTTTTTTTACGATTATTTTCCTGTCCAGAGCAAAAACCTCCATAATTAGAAAATTAGAAATAGTAATTTGTTCTCTGAAATCACCCACGTATTTTGTTCACATCATGAGTTATTGAAACGCGAACCCAGTCACAAATTACAGAAAAACGTGATATTTTAACACCCCAAACTGTTTAATTCAGTCTGGTTTCAGTGATATATTTAATTAAACATAGAGCATTCAATTTTGATTCTACTCTTTCTACTGAAACTAGTTTTCGCGGTTTTCGCAGTTCGGTATCACCTTCTTAATTCATTTTTGGTAATTTACTTTTCACAATGGTAAACTACAAATTTTCTAAAGACACATGTATGAGAACCGAAAATGAGCGAAGAAACACATTTAAATCTTTCTGAGTTATTCCGTTTATACGAGTAAAGTATTTAGAGTTCCCACACCTTTTATAACATGTTTGAAAGCTGAACTAGAGATTGGTAGCTGTCTACATGATGGAAAAGAAAAAATAAAGAATTTTGTGTCTATTTTGTTTTCTCTTGTACATTTAACTTCTTTATGCTTTTAAGAATCAAATACTTCAAAAAAATTATTTATTTGTAAAGAATTTGCGAAAATGCTGGGTTTTACTTCAGATATCATAACTACAACAAAATGATATATTTTGATAATTCTTTTTTTTAATTAATCAAAGTCATATATTCTAGTAAATAAACAACAACGGTAAAGGTACTGTGAAAACTAAAGAGTCAGGATTTTATTATTTGAGAGAAAATAATTTTTGATAAATTCATTCTGGCCATTTCAGTTCTGAACTTTAATTTCAGTTCATAACTGAAACTTTCAGCGACACATTAACTTTTCTATTTCATTCACTAGAGCAAACCATGTGTTATATGCTGAAAAAATAATTATATTGTTATCTTTTATAGTTTATGATTTTTAATGTTTGTCATGCATCAAAATGCTGAAAATTCCCAATTCGGGAAAATTCACATGAAGTTCGCTCACTAAGAGATAGTCAGGAGACACTAAGTGATCACTAAGAGATCACTAAGAGAGAGACAGGTGACTTCGAAAAAACGTATTTGCTCAAAAAGTAGAAACGTAGCAAGAAACGGTTTGAAGCATTTAAAAGAGTATACAACAGAGCACACGACCTAATAAAAAATAAAAAAACATGAAATTTCACGATTTTCATTATTTAGAAGTAGACAGCTACCTTACTTGAAAAATTGAAATAAAAACTCCGCAAAAACATCATGTTTCCTGATCGTACATATAAACTAAATATATGTTAACGCTAATGCAAACCATTACCTGTAAAAAGTATCAGTAATATATTTTACAAAGTTGGTTAAAACTATCCAACACCGGTAGCGGCGAGCCTAAAGGCAAGGCGTGAAAGCTCTAGTTAGTCACCTGGGTTGTCACTTCCAGGCGAATTTCAAGGAAAAGCCACCGAATACTGTGCACAGGCCGCGTTTCATATTCCATCTTTTTCCATTCCATCTTCATTCCTATCTTTGGAATCGTGCGATTGACCGATTAACTAATAGGGCGTGTCTTCTCAATTCCATTCAAACAAACTATGAATCCCTCAAAGTGCGTCATGCAGAGGTGGATAGGTATAAGTACGCATAGGCACAGTAGGCACGTGCCTACGGCGGCAAATTTTCAAGGGCGGCAAATTTTCAAACGCGCAAAATTTTCTTGATATTTTCTAAAACAAATTTAGGTTCTCTATAAACTATAACAGCATAAATCATATTTTTATTTTGAAAATATCATATTAATATTTAATACAAGCTATTTATTTGTCTACTTCATTAGAGTATACCTTATGATTTCAGAAGTATATGAATCTGAAACTAAGGCCCGTTGACGAAAGAAAACATGTTGCAATTCTAGTTGTCATGTTTTAGTTTCCTTTTAATGTTAACGTTTCAGTGTTGAAACGTTAATAATGTTGAACGTTACTTGCTATGAAGGTACAGTTTATATCCAAAATTAGCTAATCCCAAAAAAATATTTAATTTATGAAAACAATGTGCAAAATATAATGTTATTTTTAAAGTTAAAACGTTTAAATTAATGAGGAATAGGTTACTGAAACGTTACAATTTGAAATGTAACATTAATTTTAAACAGGGGGCGGCAAATTTGATGTGCCTACAGGCGGCAAAAATATTAATCCGCCCCTGGCCTCATGGCGAGAAAAAGCTGAAATGATAAATCAAGTAATTAATATTTAATAACATCATATTTTTATCAAATGATCGAGGAAATAATTTCCTGGGAAAACTGAGAATGTTTGTTGAGGTTTTTCTCTTAGGAATAAAGTAATAACATTGTAAAAACTAACTTCCTAAAAACAATCAAGATAAACAGAAAACACAAGTGTGTAGGCCATTAAGAGCGTCTTAAGACACTCTTTTCCGTAAAATTGTCGTTTAACTAATATTTTTATACAACAAATATTTAAATGAAAATGTACCACGTAAAGAAATATCTATGTCGAATAGACCATTTTATAAAATAATTCGTTCAAATAGGCAATATTGATTGGCATACGTGTACATGAACATAAATGCCTGGTACAAGTTAAATTTATTAAACACATTAAATGTTTAGTTAGAAATGACTCAGTGTCATTCATCGTGCAAATTTCATCTTAGCATCATGATTCAACAGACATGAATCACCTACTTAACGCTCTACGAAGCTTCACTTGATTAGAAACGGGAATGTGGGAATGAGTATCACACGTTCTCTCAACCTCAACAAGAACAATATCAGAGAAATAAGATGGTGGGACGGAACAAAATGTCAGACGAAGAATGTGACTTAAATGTGAAAGAAAACGTGCTCGCAAGACCATCTAATTTAATATACTAAACCACTCCCCCCCCCCTAAATTTAGCATCCGGATTTGTCCACTTTTTCGTTACCAGAGTACTTTTTCGTTTTTCTGTCGAAAATTCGCTTTTTTTCGCACAGCATTACATAAATTTCTCTTTTTAAAGTCCTTCGTAAGAGCGATTAAATAAAAAGCACATTCTCTATATTTTAGAAACAAATTAAGCTTTTATTTAATGAACATTATATTGTGTTAGTGCGCACTTTTACGTTAGAAGACAAAGGCGATATTGCTACGACTCTGATAAAACGTATAATTGGTGCAGATTTGTAGTCAGTTTCTCAGAAGGAACATAGATTTAGGAATTTCTCTCCGTACGATGACTCACCAGTTTGTTCGCCCATGACTTGCTGAATTCTTGGGGTGCCTTCAGTTCGGAAGCATCTCATTCACAAGAGTGGAGCCTAATGGTTGGACCCTCTTAGCGGAATAATGAATGGCACTGTAAACGGCCGCTCACTTTCACAGAATTCAAAAATTTATCAAGAAACACATCAAATTACGTTCTAATAATTGAAATAGCGTAGATTTGGTTCCAAAAATGCGGATGCTCTTACATAAAATGAATATTGAAGACGTTTACACGGACTATTACTTATGGTTTCAACATTTATTTGCATGTCTAATTCACAAATGTTCTGTCATCGCGTCACGAAGTGTGATTGAGGAAACAATTCATTGGTTGTGTTTTCTCTAACTTCTCTGGGTTTGTGAAACTTAAAATGGTGGGTTGAGGTGAACTGTAAGAGAGGTCTGACCATTTGACGCCATTGACGGAACGCAACTACACCCACACGGAAGACGAGGCAAGCCTCTAAGTTCTGTCTCGTACGGGATTCGAACCTGCAACCGTTCGGGCTGAGGTGTTTAATTGTTGGCGCGCTCTTAACCTCCTCCGCCATCGATAGCTTCTAACGTGTAATTTCATTAAAGCAACAATGCTAATAAGTAAGAACCCATAGAGAGAAAATGAATAGTAAGTAATTTCAATATTATTTAATTCAAAATGAATAATGCCGTGGAAGAAGCACTGAAGACATTAGAATTCTCATTTGCCCGCATCAGTTCGTAGGCAATGCAGCGAGCCGCTGTTCGTTGTGAGGATAAAAAGGAAAGCAACAATAGATTACGTCGAATAACAAACGAGGTTACAAACGCATACAAAGGAAAACCAAAAGAACAAATATTCAACCTTGATGACAGAAAGTCAAAAAACCTACAATTTTAAAAGCAATTCCTCCACAAATTTCGTAAATTAATTTGATTTCCGACGGATTACATGATATTCAAAGTGAAAGCTCGTAATAAAGTCGTTGTAAAATTACTTTCTGAAAAGGACTTCTTCCTCCGTCATAATCGTACGTAATTCTGGTAGCATCAGCGACCTGCCATCGGTCGCTCGGCAACAGCACCAGAAGCACTTCACTTCACATAAGGCGTCGCCCTCCTGAACAGTTAGACGCCTCGATCGAAAGCTCAGATACGTCTCGAGTTTGACTTCGTATTAGTACACTCGGTTAGAGAGCTTCGTATCTCATATCGTATCTTCGTCAAAGGCCTGCAACTTGAACCGGACAGGCCAGTGCAGCTGGCATCGAAAGCGTTTGTAATAAAGTTATGTTTTATTCAGCTGGAGTTTTTTTGTTATAATAGGATGTGGTAAAATATTGGAAGGTAAAAAGTGACTCTTCGAAGGTAAACGGCGAATCAGTTTAGTGGGCGAGTTCTTCATAAATTCAGACGTTTATTAATGTATTACACCAGAATAAATCGATCCTGGTTCTTAAATATAAGTGAGTCTTGATGAATGTGGGTTATAAGTCTGTGATCTTCACGAAGTCAATTGCAATTTCTGTATTCCATTACCTTAACAAACTCAACGAAAGTATCGTAATCCATTATGAAGTGTGTGACGAAATGTTGCTCGAGTTAAACTTAACCCATAGATATTTGCATTAGGTATCCCCTATTTAATTGAAATTGAAAGCAATGACATGGCAAATCACCGTACACATCTTTAATGATTTAGAACCATCTTTCAATCAACAAATTATGTTTAGGGGTCTGACTTACATTGTCTACAGATAATAACACGTCAATAAATACAGTAGAAACCATTGTTTTTAATGCAGACGTACATAAGAGTTTATTGCAATTTTAAGGTTTGTTTGAATGGTAGCCCTATAGAGTTGACAATGTTTGCGCAAGAAAGGCTGATTAATTAGCTTTACTTGAAAATATGTAATATTTTAAATTGGGAAACAGAAAAGTATAAACACATTTTACTATAACAAAACCATTTATTCAATATTTACAGACAACAGCAAGAAACAATTATAAAATAATTCTAATATAATTATATTTTAATTTTATTGTATTAAAATGTAATTGTAACAGAACTTTTTTATTATTTTATTAATTCACTTATAATGCAAGGATTCGATGGCCTGGATAACTGAGGTCACTAAGTTAGAAGAGCTGTAACTGCGTCGTGTCTGAAGTGTCACCGGTTCGAATCCCGCCCAGGGTATGGATATTTGTGTGTGTGACAGATACCGTTACAGCACATGTTACTTACAGTGGACGCAATATGACCTTGATAGCTGAAAAGCGACTTAAAATAAATTTAAGAAATGAAATGAATTCGTTGTCATATGTAGCCAGAGTCCTAGTATCGATAGATGCCAGATTCGATTTTTTTAACAAGGAGAGAATCATACGAGAGAGCATTACTAATATTTTCTAGGGCTTTTAACCAGCTGACAGCCGGTTACCCTTGTCCAAGGTAGGATTCGAACCCGTAAACCTTCGGACCGAAGCGCTGGGTCGGTACATGCTTTTAGCCATCTTGGCCATCCGCATTAGCATATTGCAAATAATAAATAACACACTAATAATAAAGCTCTATCGTTACTTCTTAATAAAAACAATATTAAAATAACTGTTACTTAAATATCATATGAAGTATATTATAGTAGTAATATTTTACACCTAATGTTTCTCAACGAAAAAAAGAAAAAGTTTGATTGTCTTCAAATATTTTACTGATTTCCAGAGATCCACTTTTGGCGTGCTATGCATGAACTACGACGTTATCCTGCCAATAAATTGACGATAAATTTAACATTCTTTCGACCAAATTTCACTCCACGTCTCTTCAAAGGTAGATTTCTCTGACAAGTTGTTCATTTCTCTATTTTTAAACTTTTTTTGTGTAGAAGTCCTTTTGGCTCCTGAGAAAAACTCCGTTGCCTGCTTGTTCACGGTCGTGTTGAAATAAGCCTATTCCTTTGTAACCACTCTGGACGTCAGATGGGGCGGGGTAACAAACTCGCTGAAGGTTGTCTTTCAAAAGTTATGACAGCTGCATTCTAAATTAATACAGGTACTATCACCAACCTACGGAGAACAAGCAAACAAAAGTTGTAGGTAGAAGAGCAAGAACTCACATTTGACGAGTTGAGCCTGCAACGAAGCTTTGTACGAGAGGCAATTTGAAAATAGAGTTTAACTACATTTTCTACATGCACTTTCTACCAGTAGGCAGCAACTACAATTATACCATTCCAATCACATAAAATTTCAACTGTTACAGCTGTTTCAAAACACCAATTTTCAATTATTTGTTCATGTATAATATGTTCTGTGAGACTACTTTGACAAATTTAAGCACTGCAATCCCTTCAATGAGCTCATGCACAGGCGTAGGTGGCTCAGGGCATCAGCTGATGTCACAGCAATGCCAGTGGCTCATGGCTAGGTCAAATTCAGCCGCCGTCTGAGGAGAATTCCAGCGACCGACTGCTCAGATCGATAGTTTTCCATGGCCATTTATGCAATCGACACCAGGGGATTGTCGGAGAAGAACTCTAACAAACGGATATCGGACGGCGCGCGATCTTTTCTTCCTCTTTCGTGTCCTATCGTCACCTCGTACTTACACACGCACTTACATGCACTACACTACTACACATGTCGGGAGATCTGTAGGGAGCTTAGAGCTTTTCGGGGCTGAGGCGCTGTCTTGCTGGTGGGAGATACCTGGTTGGGAAAAACCCTGGAAGCAAGTCGGCCCCGGACCTCGCCAACCAGCGGGGATGATAATTGCAGCCTTCCGTGATAAAAACATGCACTGTACTTGCGGGACTAATGACCTTAGCAGTTGACGCGCCCAGAAACGTTCAAACGTCAGTCAACGAGTGTGTAGGCTTACCTGCTTTAATGTTACTCCATATTCTAATGAAGTATTTGTATATGGGGTACAATTAGATTAAATCAAATTTTTAGTTAGTAATTAAGACAAACCCCCTCTCCCTCTAGCTGCTTAAGCTGCAAGGCAAAAGCTTAATGTATCCGACCTATAAAAGTAAATTCCCGCCTCCACATAGCTCACTGAAGAGGGGAAAATTCAAACAATTGAAGTAAACTAATAAAAAATCATACAAATTTAAAATTGCCCAATTTGAGTCGAGTTATCTATTTAAAAATGTATGCAAATGCCCTTTGGGTTTCAGTTAACGAATTTGGTATTGTATCCCAAGAAAGAAAAGCAAAGAGAAAGAAGAAAAAAAGAAAATAGAAAAGAAAAAAGCGCGAAATTGTTCTTAAATATGCCTACTGCTAGTGAATGTACCTTAATAGTCTACTTTTCTCCTAAAAACATTTTTAAAGAAATTTCTGGAGTGGGTATAAATATTTTTTGTCAGGTTATATACAGATAATTTACAATTTTGCAGCTTTGTTCTTGGTTTCAATAAACAATGGCGGGATGAATAAAATTATTTTTTGTAGTTTAAATACTTTGCCATACAGATAAGGGTTCATGAGCAAATTAACATTCTTAATTACTCTGTAAGAAAGATTTAGCTTTGTCTTCTTCTTTTTCATCATCTTCTTCTCTCAATATTATTATTATTATTATTTTTTTCGTTAATCGGCCGACTAGGACCACGCATGCAAGCATCCTGCATTTACCGTGGCTCAGTTTTTATTTATTATCACGGTGGCAGGTGCTTGCGACAATTTTTGGGGGGGACCAGCAATTTTAGCTGGATCCGATTTTTATCCCCCACGGTTGTTAGCCCTGGGGGTATGGAAGATGAAATGATGATATGATGATAATGGGGGTGAAAGGACAACACATACAGACTTACACAAATACATCCATGCCCGAGGCGGGACTCGAACCCGCAATATTCTGGTCCGAAACCACTCCGGCACTACTGCCTTAGCGATCTCGGCCATCTGATCGGCGTTATTATTATTATTATTATTATTATTATTATTATTATTATTATTATTATTATTATTATTAATAATAATAATAATAATAATAATAATAATAATATGGACCTACGGGTAAATATTTTTGTTGGGGGTTCGATATAAGATAAACTTTCCGTCCAGGTGTGGTACGTTATCGAATTTTCGGTACAATGTTTGAATCTCAGAAAAGTTATTATTTTATACAAAAAAGTGATCAAAATATAAAAGAACCTTCTGTTGGAAAGTTGTTTAGTTGTGAAATCACAATGTGCATAGTGTAAATAGTATAGGGGTGTCGATGTAACGCTTTCCACAATATTGTTACTCGGCGAGCTACAAAAGATCTTTCAGTACGTCATTATTCTAGGATGTGGGATCTGTCTGATGACAAGTTTCGGCACACGAAGTGTGAATGTTTCTTTGGGCTATTCAATTCCCAGCCCCTGCCCCCCTGCAGTTGCCCCCAATCGCATGCCTCCGCCGCTGGGACCCTTTCGGTCGAATCAAATGGGAGCCAGACGTAGGGCGGGGAGGGGAAACTGGACGTGTAAGAGCCCGGTGTCCCCTATCCTTTAAAGTGTTCTACAAGATTCAAGTTTTGTACCAATATTTATCTCCGACTGAAAGAAATCTAACTAGATTTTTGTTTTAATAAATATGGTGCGTACGAGATAAAAAAGAAGTACGAAGACTGACATTAAATTGTATTTTTTCTAGAAAATAATCTTACACTCCTACTTCTTTCATTATTTGCTTATATTTTAAAATATTTAAAATTGATCTCCACCTTGATTTTGAACTAGCAGGTTTTCTCCGTTTTTATCCTCATTTTTAGTTTGTGGTTTTGATATTAAAAGTATTTTCAAAAGAGCCTTCAGTTCTAATGTCAGTTAAAAAAAACTGCATTTGATTTGTCACAAAATTATTTGACCTCACATTATTATCTAACTAAACTCTAAGATAATTGACGGTATTCACTAATAGACGAATTATCAAAAGATATTTTTTACTGACTTCTTGGTGTTGCAGCCTACATATAAGTAATGCAAGTTCATTGAAGTTCGTCTACAAAAAACAGCTTTCGAGGTGACAGAAGCAAGGCACTGTACAATTTTAACAATAAGCAAGCACCATCTACGTTTAAAACATCTTCATCTGTTCAATGAGAAAATATTTGACAAGAAAAATCCTCCTGAACCCACAATTAAAAGCCAATATTTAGTTTGTTCTTTTATATTCAAAATAATTAAACACTCGAATTTATGGTTTAACCTTACATTTTTATTATTTGTCTTTCAGCTGAGAAACATGAACTAATTTTATCAATATACGTGAAAATTTTTAAAATAAAATTTATCATCGCATTCATAATAGATACATTCAACTCGAAAAACAATAGGTACATTAAATGTGAAAAACAACCAAAATCTTTCTTCAATAGAATTAGTAGACACAAAATCTAGGTACTGTAATAATAATAATAATAATAATAATAATAATAATAATAATAATAATAATAATAATATGTTTTTGTTTGACCATCCACTAACTTAAAAGGAAAAAATGGAATTTATTTGCGTTGGTTTTTTTTGCGTTAATTTTATTCTATGAAAAATAAAATTAAAATCTATAGTTTTTAACGTACAATAAGTAAATCAAATACTTCTCCGCGATTAAAAACGTTAAAACATTTTCATTAGTCGGTAGCATTTTTTAAACATTTTATTTGAGTATATTTAGTAATGCTTATCTGTTCTTAATATATTTTATTCACGAATAATTCTTAAAAATAAAAGTATTATGTGAATATATTTAGAATTAAATGAGCACAAAATCAGAAAACTGACACTAATATGGGAAAGATCATTTCCTTAAATGGACAGAGTTCTGTCATAATCTTGTATTCTATACCACATCATATTTTTATCTGACAATAATATTAATTTAATTGTATAAAAATTCTAACATTTTTATTTTAGAAATGGTTTCATTTTCAACTCACCATAAAGTGGAAATAAAGTCCTAAAACACAAAGCAGATATGCATTTTCCAGTTTTTCTTTGCGGCCTTTTTCTAGGCACTGGGACATATGCAAGGGGGAAAGGCATATTTCAATACGAAAAATAAAACTGATTATTTAAAATTTATATATATGCATATATATATATATATATATATATATATATATATATATATACACACACACACACAGATAAAAGTGGATGGCACAGATTCAAAATTAGTATGAACCGGTTGTGCCACCGCGTCTTTTAGAAAACTATGGCGTGTTGTCGTTATCAGAGACGTTGGTGGATTCATAAAGCACTCGACGAGTAGTGCTACCTATTATTACACCCTTTAGGAACTGCATTCTCATTACTGTCCCGAGTTTTTAGTCTTTGATTTAGGCCTCAATTTGCGTTGTGCTCATGTACTACCGCAGAAAATTTGTGTTGCATTTCAGAGTACAGTAACAAAGGAGAAAACAGCAAGTGCTCTGCTTTACAGCTTTATTCATTAATCTAGTGCCACAGTATCTACTCTCTGACTTCTTAGCTCTGGTTTTCGAGAGCGAAATAAACTGATAGCAAGTGAAGGGGATTCTATGTGTCAGTAACTCTTGAATATTCAATGAGTTATTTCCAATTTTCAACATTTCTTTTTAAATTACTTAAATTATACATTTAGTTGACGAATAAACAGCAAATTGTGATGTGAAAACAGCAAATTGTATGATTAACCATTAATGTAGTGATGATTACTCCAGTAATAGCTCTCATAATTCATTATCTTCTCAATCTATATCAGTAGGAGAATTGGTAATGGTGCAGTAGGAAGGAGAGCTGTTTCCTGGACAAATCACTGTCTTTGAGAGTGATTTGGCACGCATAACTGTCCTAAAAATGCTTGTAATTTTGGAAATAGGCGCAGAATAGGGATGGATTTTTTTACAAGTATGAAGATATAGTCCAGAAAATAGTCTTCTTCTTCATCTTCTTCTCCCTCAAGCATTAGACCGGTTGGTCCGTTGCGCCTCCTTGATCTAACCATCTTCTCCTGGGTCTACCAACGCTTCTTCTTCCTTTAGGGATGTACTGAAGCACTTGCTTTGGAATACGGTCGTCTTCCATTCTTTCGAGGTGTTTTTTCCATTGTTCTCTGTATTCCTTAATTTTTTCGTTTAAGTTGTAAATTCCTATATTTTTCCGGATGGTCTCGTTTTTTAATCTGTCCATTCTTGTTACTCCCAGGACTGATCTTAAAAATCTCATCTCGGCTGCTTGAAGTCTACTGTGTGTTCTGGAGTTCATAGTCCAGTTTTCGCTTCCGTAAAGTCCGCAAGGCACTGCCATAACTTTATAAAACTTTAGCATTGTGTCTTTACGGACCTTTCCTTTGAGCGCTCTTTGAGCGCTCTTTTCAGAAAATAGTCCTAAGTTAAAATCGAAAAGAGGACTCTTCGATATTCCAGAGCTAAACGGCATTTGGGGTAAATTATACATTCTCTGTTTTCACTACCAATGCTAAAATGTTTTCTTAATAATTTAAAAAGGAAATATTCATTAAAATGTGTTTTAACCTTTATGGTACTGTTTGATTCTCCTCTACAAAGCAATCATGAAGAAGGAAGGAATCTCTGCCATGCATCGTGCAGCATTAAATGACGCGCAATATACGTATGTAGTGGCATGAAGTCACTCCGTTCTGTGAGATTGATTTATCCCAAGGTTAGGTTACATTCAAGCATGTTTTTAAATATTGTATACTTCTATAACTTTCTAATTACGTTGAAAAATAAACTAATTATTTACTAAAATCTTCTAAAAGTAACACAAAGCTATTCCAGTTTACGGCGTCGTTCTTTATAATTTTCTTTAGTAACGAAATCTTCTAAAACCGCAACTAAATTAGTGAAAATATAAATAACTATCAAAAAATATAAACACACCATAAATTCAGCATCAATGAAAAAATACTTTTATTAAAAAATCAAATCTGCTTTGCTCTTCCTAAGCAAATCTTGGTTGCACTACTGAAAATTTAGAAAGAAGGTCCATGTTAATTGGGCCCGGTCCTCTTCCGAATGTCTGAATTTTCGAAATAAACCTATAAAAGATCTTTCTAACCTAAAATAAACTTGCTAAAATAATTCGTAACGCACTCTGATGGTTGCCCAAATGCCGAGGATGTATAAAATCATTGACAGAGTAAAAATTTATAGATAGATACCGGTTCAGATGATGATGATAAAAATATACTGAAGGCCATGCTGATTATTCCGTTTACAGATTGTCATCTTTTATGAATTGCATGTAAATGTATACCTAGAACTAAATACAGCTTATACAGTAAAATACAGCAGGAAACCTTTTGAACTATGCAGATTATATCAGTATTTGAGATTTTAAAAAATATATATTACTTACATACATATTATATTCACATTATGGTTTTCAGAATTGAATCTGGATTATGGTCGTATTGGATTTTTGACGCTCGCTAGAACACAATATTAGCATGTAGATATTTTTGCAGAAAACGATTTTTAAAGCTTTCCCCTAAAATGGTTTCTAGCTATCCAACCCGTGCACTTGTCAATAATCTGGATTAATTGGTGCCGGACGTTTTCCGAATTATATTGTCCGAATTTTTGAAACAAACCTGACGTCAGAAAAACAGTAACAAAAATAGTATCCTTTCTACAGTATCTGAGCTTTAAAAAAATTATATTCACTTTATGGACTTTTTTCTCGCCAGAATTGAATGTGGAATATGGATGATCCGAATATGTGACGCTCGCTATAACAAAATATTAGGGTGAAACTATGGTTTGAGAAAACAATTGTGAAAGCTTTCCCTTGCACCGGCTCTCGCCGCGCCGGCGGGCGACCGCGGCTGGAGGCCCGGCGTCGCGGGCGGTCGCTGGCTGGGAGGCGTCGGCGGGCCCCGCGCCGAGCGGCCGCGGCCGCAGCGCGTTCAAACGTCCCTCCCACGAGCACGCGCGCCGCCGCGCGCCGCCAATGCGCGGGCCGCTCTCAGACCACGCCCTCCCCTCCCCTCCCCGCCGCGCGCCCCGCCGCCACCACGTAAATTACGCGGCGCGCGGGCGCCCCCTCCCCGCCCATCGGCGCGCGCGCGGCCCCCACTCCGCGCCGCATTATTTGTCAATCAGAGCGGCCTCCCGCGCGCGCGCCCCGCCCCCTCCGCCGCCGCGCGCGGCCGGCCGCGGAGTGGGGGGCGCCGGCGCGGCGCCGCGGGCGCGAGCGGCCTGCCATCTGGCGGCCGTCCCGGGCAGCGCTCTTTGCCCGCCGAGCGCCCAGTCAGTGCACGCCGGTCGGCCCGTCCACGCGAGATGCTCGGCCCGGCTGCGCCCGCTCGCTCCGAGGTGTAGGACATGGCTCAGCTGAGAGTGTCAATAAATCCGGGGTGTCAAGTGATTCTTGGTCGGAGATAAATCACCGGACGACGCACTTGTGGGAGTGAGTGAAAGAGAGAGAGAGACAGAGGGAGAGAGGTGCGGGTCGACGCCCGTCTAGTGGACGCCCGCCGTCTGCCACCGCGCCGCCCACACCCAGTGATGTTGCTGGCCACCATGCAAGACGACGGCCCCGCGATGTTGGTGGTGCCTACGGTGAAGCCGCGCGCTACGGACTTTTCCATCGCGGCGATCATGGCGCGGTCGACGCCGCCGCCGCCGCCGCCCGCGTCGTCGGCGCCCGCCGCCGCCGCCGCCGCCGGGCCCGCCGGCGTGGTGCCGCTCGCGCCGCCGCCCGGCCTCCGCGCCGACCCCGCCGCCGCCGGCCGGCCGCTGCCCGCGCCGTGCCGCCCCGCCGCCGCCCCGCCGCCCACGTCGCCCAGCGCCCTCGCCCGCCCCTCACACGCTCTCGGCATGGCATCGCTAGGTGAGTACTCCCCGACACCCGCGGGCTACGCTCTCTGCCTGTGAACGTTCCAATGCCTCAAAATCCAGTGCAACAACAACTACAGAGTGTTTACGTGTCTGTTCTCAGTTCATCGCCGGATTGAGGTTATTTTGAAAGAAAGTTTTGCGCCTAAAGCTCGTTCTTGACATTTAATTACTCGCCTGCACTCACAGAAGCATACACATGATTGACACGTTTTCGTTTTTAACCAACGAGATATTTTTCTACAATATTTCGACGATTATTTTGTTTGGTTTGACAGATTTAACCGTCAATTTTTGGTTGTTTAAACAGCTTTGCTGCTGACATTGAAGTTTGCAAAAAAAAAAAAAACGCATTTGAAAACTATATTCTCACAGACGTTTGACACTTCAATATAACAAAATCACAATTTCAACGGTTTGTCCAAAATCACGATTTCAGTGGTGTTAATTTCTGAATTTGTGTTACGCGATGTTTGTGGGTAATATTTCTGATACGTACGTATTGGCTTTTACCACGTGAAATCAAGAAATTGTTTTGAAATTGTGTTTTATTTGTGTTCACAACAAACGTTCGCTATACCATGAATCATCCTGGCATTAGCTTTAATGTGGACTTTATTTTCAAAATTTCATTGCAGACTTGTTTATTTATTTTCGACCAATTAAATAGGGTTAATTGGGTTTATTTCCCGTTTATTTATGTGACTTGAATATTACCGTCAATTTGGCGGTACAGTCTTTTGATTTTCCCGTAACAGTAGAATGTGTAGGGTTGAAAAATCAAAAATAGCTAAAAAAGCTATCGTTTACTTTTCTTTTGAATTAGTTGAATGCTTGTAGTGTTATTAACGATGAAAAAGTATTCCTCAGCAGATGAAGTTGTCGTAAATCGAA
Organism: Gryllus longicercus; assembly: GCA_038098605.1. Taxonomy (NCBI): domain Eukaryota; kingdom Metazoa; phylum Arthropoda; class Insecta; order Orthoptera; family Gryllidae; genus Gryllus; species Gryllus longicercus. Next base: position 131,729 of record JAZDUA010001092.1, on the reverse strand, counting down.
ATGTGACGTAATAATTCTAGATAAATACTCCCGAAATGTGCTTGTAAACAAAAGCGAATGTTTGTAGAGACGCATTTACTTCATAACATTAGACAATTGTAATTTAAGTCGCCGTGGTTTCAATAAACTGCATACCCATTTCGTTGTTTGTGTAGTTTCAGAATACGTGTGAATTAAGTAACTGATGAATTAATTGAAATAAAGATGGGGGTATTCGAGTTAAAGCTGTCAGCAATTTCGACGACCTTGGTTCCGTCTTTTTATAATTCGGAATTGTGTAAAAATTAATATGTATAACTCCGTTGGTAGTCACATAATTAAAATTAATAATTAAATGCATAAATAAATGTTTGTTTCTTTCGACTGTGTTTTTTAGTTTTGTTATCTTAGAATAGATCTTTGTAATTGGACAACGTCAGGTTGATTTGATGTGTTCAACTAAAATTCAACTGAACTCTTTCATGTTACATACGAAGCGAAATGGATAAAAATGTAGGAAGCAAATAGAGTGTTAGAATATACGAAAGAAACTGAATTGATTTACCAAGTACACTTCCTAAGAAATACACAAGTTAAGGACAAAGATTGATTAGCTAACGGAAATAATACGTATTTATTTTGGAATAGTATTTCGAAAAACAGAAGATTATCAGCATCATATACATATCTTCTATTTTGTGGGTTGTTTAAATTGTCTAAAAACGTGTGACACATAGCTTTTTAGATTCAGAATACACCTTTTTATTTGCATAGAACATCTATTTTTTATTCAAAATTTAAACACGCTTATCTTTATTTTAACATAAATTTGATTGTGAATTATTATTAATCAATGTGATAAAATACACAGTTCACTAAGAAATGTGAATGAGAATATTTTCAGTTGTTTCACATCACAATTTTGTGACTAACAACCACACCTTTCGACTCCTCTGTACCCAAAGTGTAAATACGTTAAGGGGGTGGTGTATTTTTTCATGGATTCGTTATGAAATTATAATCAGCACTGAAATTACAATCGAATGTGTCTGCCTGCTACTTGTATTGCATTTCCCTGTGCACAGTCTTAGCTTTGATGTCATGAATCGCCTCGTAACTGCACGAAACAATAGGCCTACCATTATCCGCTTCTCAGAAAACCACAGTCCACTCTATCAATAGCCGCTCCAGCTTTGTCATGACGAAGCTATTCTCAAATAGGTGGTTATCTGTGCTTTAATACTCCTATTAGACCATATGGCGTGCTTTCTGCTCTATTAACTCCGCCATATAGGAGGCAGACCTACTATACAATAACGCGCTTGGAGTTAATTTGAGATTTAATTTACGGTCTTAATTTTAGTGAGAGGCTCCTTGGTCCAGTTCTCGTGACAAAAATATAAATTAACGGCCACGAAGGTGCATTTCAGAATCGAAAGGAGGTAATAATTAGTCTGTACTCGAGAACACGATCTCTCAAGGTTCAGCGTGTCATAGGGAGCGTGGTAGACTAGCAAAGAAAATCCTTCCCTTCTCTGTAGTTTTAGGTCTCGTTTGCCAAGTGACTTGTGAGGTTAAACAACATATCTAAGGTGCAGCCAAACCACAAAAAAGCTGCTATTTTCTAGGACCACTAGGCTTGTAAATACACACTGCATGGATATTCAGAATACTCCAAATAAGTTTATAATATGTTGTTTATGAATGTGACACTGAATGTTAAAATATAAAAGGCTTTGATAACAGTTGCAATTGAAGTTTTAGTTAATTCGAGTCTTGAGTCATATGAATCTCATTAATATTGTTTTAGAAATATTGATGATGTTATCAGTCTACAACCGCACATGTTTGTTCTTACAACTATCCGCGATTGCAGTACCACATGTCGTATAAATATGAAAGCAATACCCAGTTATGCTCATAAGTAATGTTAAGAAGTCTGCTATTGGGTGAACTCGCGTAAAATATTTGCTGTATGAAAGATGTAAAGTGTAATATATTAGAGGATTAAATTAATAAATCTCTGCTAGAGTGATAGATATAAGCATTTTTAGTGTACTTCATCATAATGCCTTACAATTGGAAAGCAAGACTTGTGAGAACGTTTTTAATTAATTCGACATTAGAAATTAAGTTGGACAGTCTTTTGTGCAATATATTTATTTAGAAAGGATTTTGGGATTTTCTGAGTTCGCAGATACAAGTTGTTACGGGTACAATTGTATGTGGGGAGTATATTTCATCATCAGAGCAGAATGCAAACGTATTGTCAATAATTAGTTACTAATTATTTCGCGACATTTTCTACGAAAACTTCAGATTTCGTTGCTACTTGTCCTGTGAGCGCGGGCGGACAAATCGCAAACCCACTGCGGTAAATTTCATTGGCGTTGGCTCAGTGGCGTCATTACAGTTGTTTGGTTTGCTAGAGTCATTTGCCAAATTGCAGAAATTCAACAGCAAAAACCGAATTGAGCGGCATATATGACTATTTCTTAATCCCTACTATCAACCACAAACGGATTGGTGTTCCTAAAGAAAAGATAGGCAATGGAAAAACAAAAATTGTTGAACAAAAATTATTCTGGCATTTATATTAGTATATTTGAGTATTTTCCCTAGAGCAGAAAACTGTTTTCGAAGTAAAAAACTGGACCCAAATTTCGCTTTTTGATAGGACAGCTCGCATTAGGAAGGCAGAGTCCGCCTTAAAAATTTACAGATTTATAAAATATATTCTCTAAATGCAGAAAATGAGTTCACATTGCTTCTACATTTTATTTCGTATATTTTAGTAGAAAATTATTGAAAATAAATTTGGAGTTGTTTACGACCTTTATAAATTTTCTCATTCAATATTCAAAGTAATGTGTTAAAATTTCGTTATATCAATGGATAAATGAAATTTATTAATGTTTGTTAAATTTAATGTATTTATTTTACTTAAATTTAATTTACTAATTTTTCTTAAATTCAATTTATTTATTCGGCTTAAATCTCCTAAAACAGCTCTCTTCAAAATATTTTCTGCGCTTTCGATCCCCGCTCGCAACAACTGGCTCGCTCCGTTGCAAGACGAATCCGCGGGAGAGAATTTGACCCGGGACGCGCGGCGGCGCCCGGGGCAGAAACAAAACACGATCTGGTCGCAGCCGTCGCGTCGCCGGCGCCGGGCGCAGATGTTGCACGCCCATTATGCCCTCTCGGGGCCTCCCCCCCACCCCCACCCGCCCCCGCCACATCGGCCCCCATCCGGCCAGCGCCTGCTATTGTTTTACAGCAGTGATAGTAAAGAAAAATACACAGATCCACACACCTGTTAGGGCGGAATTTAGTGGTGGCGCGGGAGGAGTGTTTCTGAAGAACGATGTGGTCGCCAGCGGTTGCTAGGTTTTTCACTCTGAATTGCTATTACATACCAATCGGCATAGGAGACCGCAGCCGCATCGACAAGAGGAGCCCTATTTAATTTTTTGGACCCCCTTTTTGTTTAAACTTTTTTAAATACATATTTTATGACATATTTTATTAGTAAGTGAATGCAACTTTCGACGCGGAGAATGAAATCACACATTTAATTATACAATTAATAAATAAAATTGATTGTATGTTGAATTATTGTCAGAATTACAAGGTAACTTGGGGAACCTTTTCCCTAAATACTGAACATCCCAAATAAATCCCCAAATTATCAGATTAAAAATGTAGGAAATCAGGGGAATTTCAAAATTTTCAAGTCCCTCTGCCCTTCCAAGTTTCAAAAATGTTCGTTAAAAGATCAAAGTTAAGAAACCGAAAAATCATTAAGTTCTTCATGAAAGCAAGTTTGAAATTTGCTTCTGTTGCATAGAAACTTTTTAAACCATATCCACAATTCACCATATATATTTTGCATTGGCTAACGATACTATAACAAAATCTCGAACATAAACGTATCTTTACTAAAACGTTCACCGAAATTGTAATATTCTTAATCTTGGGGATATACTCAAACACACTATTTAACCACAATAATTTTTGTTCTACACTTTTCTTCATTTTTGATCGCATGTCGCATTTCCTTGAACACCAATCAGTTCCTGGTTGATACAGATCGATTATTCATCTTTCACATTATTTATTCACATGACGCCCAACAAGGCTTTTTTCGACAAATCAAACAAAAAGAATCAAAACCAGAACAAACGTACCTTCTGTAGTTCATTAAAAAAATTTAAAAAGCTCGAAAGCAGCACCTGATGCCGAATTTCAGATTCCTAAAGCGCGTTCTCCTACATACTGGGACGCAGGGTTGGGCGAAAAAAATTCGGGAAACGAACGGAAAAATAAAAGGCGCGCGCCGGCATAAATTCGAAGAGCCTTAATTTAGGCGTCGGGGTGAGGGGGTGGGCGGTAGGCACGGCCACGAGCCTCTTGCCAGCCTCTGCCCGCCTCCTGTAGGTAAAATACAGCCGGCCAACGTATTGGTAAAGGCACAATTATTCAAGGCTTTGTTATGAATTCGTTAGCGTATGCGACACATTTTTGATGTTTTCTATCTACTTTTAACACTGATGAAAAGGTGGAAATCGTCGATAGACATTCTTTTAGAGCATTAAGATTACTTCAAATGCTTGTGCAATGGGAGTACGTACAATAGTCGCTAAACCAGTTGTCAATTCCCGCTGAAAAATCAGTAATGGCATTGAATGAAAATTCTTATTATTTTCATAATTAATAAAGTAATTAAAAAAGGTGTCAATAATTCACGTAATCGTGAAATAGGCCGACTTAAGACAAAATTAAGTAATGACATATTCTCTTAGTATTTGCGTTGAATGTTCATGTCGGTATTTGGGAGTACTTTTCATCCATATTGCAGAACACAATCATTATTTAATGTTCCAGTCCTTAACATTTACGAAAAGTATTCAAACTAACTTTTTAAGTAATATTCACTAAAATAAAAATTTTCAAACAGTAAATGTGAACTTGCTATCATCATTTTCACCCGTTTTTTCATTAAGTATTTTTTTCGTTTATTGACGAAGGTATTGCAGAAATATTTGTTCCTTTTATAAGAGACACTAAACACTTTCTGTGCATTGCCCATTTTAAGTTCATAAGAATTAAAAGAACTATCTACATTTTGCCTCTTTGTTATGAAAGAACTACTGTTCAGTTTATACCCACTAGCAAATGAGTATTTTAATAGTTTCATTGAATTTTAATTTAACTACATTAAATGAAATACGTCTGCAATACGTGACAGAGAAACTGCTCTAGTAAGTATGAAATGATCTAGTGCAAATTTGAACCATTTCCACTAATTCTCAAATTATGCAAATATCAAGCAATAACGAGGCAGGAAACAAATTCCGAGTAAACCACACAAGAAGCGTTTTTTCACCACAAATTCCACTTACCGCTCCTTCATAAACCCGAATTCCGGATTTATCCTTACCGTATTCAATTTACTCATTATTTATTCTCATTACGCACAACTACGCCCTTTTCGACGAATGAAACAAAAATACGTAAATGGAAAAATTCTTTAGTTCATTCAAAAACTGAAATCACGTGTCAAAAACCCAGCGGACCGCGTGGAGGGACGTGAGGTAGATCCCGGGTACCCACAGGCGGAGAGCAAACGCGCGAGCGGCCATATTGGTACTACTCATCGGCCCCGTTCCCGCACTGAATATCCCTAAAGGTGGCTCCTCACATTCGCCATTTGCCGAGTAGCGAGCCCCTGCTCGCCCGATCCCGAACAGCTCATGTGTTCGACGAAATTTCGCTCCCTTTTATGTGTTCTAAAGACCGACACGCGGTTGTTTGTTTATGCTGAATGAAACACTAGTTTTAATCGTTGAATCCTAGTTAGTATATATAAGGTACATAATTGAATCGTTTACATCAGAAACCGTCAAACACCAAATTGCTCATTTTGAGAAAACCGAGAAAAAGTAACCGAAGTTTTCTGATTTCAAAATATTTCTTTTTTTAATATTGAACCAGTTGATAAATGAATATTTTTCATGTAACTAGACACTAAACGACGGGTCTTTCCTCTTGGAATAATATACCGACGCTATCGCGCTTTTGTTTTATTTTGTTGTTTGACGGATTTCTGAAATCAATTGGCTAGCCTGAAACTAAAATGATCTACGGTGCGAATTACAATGCGACTTAGAACTCATGGAATGGGCTAACATTAGAGCTATCTGACAATATTAAAGTGGTACTTTTATTATGCAGCTCCTACAACGACAAATACGACACAGACCAGTTTAGAGTGCGCAGATGCTCACCTGCCCGGGTCAAATTTACCATAACCTGGATTTTAGCCAAAATGTTTCATGGATCACTTTAGTTCCAGGCCAGCCAATTGGTATATTCAATGATTTTCGTTAGTATAGAAAAGTAGTAAAATATATACTTTTTAATACGTTTTATTGGCGTTTGGAGACGGGGGTGCTGCAGCCCCAAGAGCCCCCCCCCCCTCCCCACTGGCCGGTGGCGGCTTCCCGGTCCCGAAATATCCCCCAAAATGAAGCGGTGACGTGCGCGCCGGTGTGCAGGCGTGTGCCGGGCGGGCGTCGGGTGGGCGTCGGTGGGCGAGCGGCGCGGCGCGGCGCGGCGCGGCTCCTTGGCCGCGGGCGACACCGTAAATCAGGCCCCCCGCCCGCGGGCGCGGGCGCGGGCGCTCGGAATCGTCGGGGCGGGGCCGGGCGACGGCGACGGCGTCGGCGTCGGCGTCGGCGTCGGCTCCGCGACGCTCCCCGGCCGAGCAGGCGGCGAATTCCGACGCGGCGCGCGAGGCGCTGGCGCGGGTGCGCGCGCGCCACAGTGAGAAATCCGCCGCGGCCGCGCGCGCCAAACTGCTCGGGTTTCGGCACCATAGATTGGCGTCGTAATCTGGTCCGAAATTTGGGGGACCGATGAACAGAAAATAGAGTTAAAATTAAAGTGCAACATCTGAAATAAAACAAATTTAATATGCAAATCGTTGGAATATGTATGAACCAATATAGTTTTAATAGTAACCAATAAATGGTTTTACTAACATAAACGTGAGCTTTCAAATTATTTGTGTCCCCTATCTAGGGGGTTCTAAGCACATGCTTATTCTCATTGTGTGATAATTCACACCTACCTGCGTACTAACAGCAGCAGCTCTATCATAGGAAGCGCCGATTTAAGAACGGAGAGGGGTTGTTCGGGGGAGTATGGCCTTATTTTGATTTTGCTTATTATGTGCTAATAAAATTTATATCATACGTGATACAATACAATCCACCATGTTTCATACTTGAAATAATCTGTAAATGCAGTGTTGAGATGTATAAAGTTAAGTTATTTATAATAACAAATGAATAATAACTTCCAGTATAGACATTACTCTCATCGGTACACACTGTACTCTCCTTGACACTGTTGCCAGAAGTATAACAAAAATAATTAATATTAAAACATCAATCGAACGAAATAAAAGAATTTTTTGGTGCATGTCAAGTACCTGAGCGGAAAAAGAGATACACTAGAAGGAAAATTCTATTGAAAATTTGCAAAATTAAAGAATATGATTTATATACAAACTCTGTCAAATTATTGAAGGTTATTGAAACTATTAATGAATAAAAAAAGTTGAAAACGTATTTTAAAAACTTACCAGTATGTGTTGAACGTTGCTTTCGAATTTAATTTCAAAATATTTACATAGAAGCATTTAGTGATTTATTGTTAACTATTCAAAACTTGTCCAAACTATTATAATTGCAAAGTTGTTCATATTGTAAATAAGTAATTGTTAATAATAGTGAGTTTTATGAATTTTTGTGAATACTAATAATAGACTTTTGAAGTATCTATTAATCGATTTGACGTTGTGAAATTTTAGTATTATTAAATATTTCCTTTAATTTCACGAAATGACCTCCGAAATATTTTCTGAATATTTCATTAGTTTAACCTCTGGCGATTCGAATCTTTCAAACCTAAAATATGTCGAAGAGAGGTAGAAAAATAATATGAGAGTAAGCTCTTGACATTTTCTGTGAAAAAAATAAAAAAATAAAATAAAGATGTTATTATAATTTTCTTTCATTTGAATTGAACTTCTACATTAATTATACCAAAAAATACGTTATTAACTAAGTTGGTGATTTCAGAACACATTCTTTGTTCCATTTTATTCAGAAACAAACCTAACAACTTTACGATTTTCTAAAATGATTATATATTTTCTAGAATTCTACGCGTGATCTTCTCTCTAGCAATTGATTCTACAAATAAGACCGAGGCTTGTATTTATTGTACTTCTGAAGAACATTGAAACAAACAATTTTCGAGTAACATGTATACTTTTAAATAAAACAAACTTTTGTCCGTGTAGTCGCGGAAACTTTCTCACTGTATGGCGGCTGCGTTGGATATTGTAGAAAGGCTATTTTTGTGGAGACGGGGCGATGTCTTGCTTCCAAGTAGTGCTGAAACCAGGAAGACAGACGTTTACTAAATCCCACAAGTGTTAGTTTTGCTTCACTGAGCTTGTTCAGGTCGAGCAATCGAACAAACGGAAGAATAATGCCTGTTGTTGCTTTTCGGCGCCTTTTTGACTCTTTTGAAGTTAAATCTGTCTACGAAATATTTTTTTGCGTTCATTCATATTAGACAAATGTTTACGTTTGGTAAAGGTCGGGGAATTGTAGGAGCGAAATGAAGCCTACGCTAGCATACCTCATGAAATGAAATAAGTTTCCAGGTGCTATCATTCAATAAGTATCATGTTCAGTGACAAGCAATTGTAGAATAAAGACTCTAAATGCATCGGAACGCAAATGTTTTTTGGAGTAATTTTTGAAAACTGCTAATGTCTGACATTGTGAGGAATAAGTATAGTGAATATATGAATTATAAAATTACTAATGAATAGATACGTAAATCTAAGTACAAACTCTAATGTTTAGAATGAAATATATCGAAGGAACAAATTTGTTGTTACTAAACAATTGGAATATACAAAGTGCGCGAGAAAGCATAATTGTCATATCTTGTGACACTTCTAGTAGAAAAAGGAATATCCTCTATCAAATTAACACAAATTGAACTGTATGTTTGAAGTACAAATTTTCTCAAAGGAAATCTATTAATGCCTTGTAAGTTACATAGTTATGCATTAAAAGTTACATAAATCGTTGTTTCGCGCTTTATATACCTATACAAAGCACCTTTCCGTCGATAAACACTGCCATGCAATTAGTTTGCGCCACACTCCACAGAAATCTTGAGGCGGAGTCAAGAGAGCAACTGTAATGTTCATGATTATAATATTTGCCAAAAAGCACAAAATGTAATTTTCGATAAAACCACCATTAAACGTTTTATCTCAAACTCTGTAATTTCATCATGTTATAAAATGTAAATACTTATTATCTGAGCAGTTTCACATTCAAAAATCGTTAGTTTCAATTTTAATAATAATAATAATAATAATAATAATAATAATAATAATAATAATAATAATAATAATTTGGAAGGAGTTGCCGTCAGCCAAATAAGAAAGATTGATGAAAATGCACTGTTAAAGGTTTTATCTTCATTGATTTCTTAAATCAAACTTTACGAATCTGAGATTAGTGACGTAATAAGAGATTTATAATTATCCAAGGCCCCCTTTTAACTTCAAAAAGCAGCTCTGTAATGTAAATAGTAATACATATTAAAACTAATTCATGACCTCTTATTCATTATAATCTAAATGAGTATGTCACCATTTGCAGAACAAACAGTCAAATTAAACAAAAATTACAGTCCAATGGAATTTTTACAAAGTATATAAACGTTGCACAATATTCGCATTGTTACATCTTATTACAATACACAATTAGGTATCAAACTCGAATAGTATTAAGAAGTCATACGATAAAATAACTATTCTAGATTTTACATTGTCAGCGAAGCAGGTACGTTTACTACTTTTAGCGCAGAAATGCCTTCATAAGTAAAAACCAAAAATATCCTTGACAAAAATGAGGTGATGGGAAAATTTGCTGAACCTGTAACTACTAGTCCTAGCATCAAAAGACATGAAGACAAAGTCCCTTCTTATAGCATGCAAGTTTACAAAACAATGCTTACCAATTAACAGTCGGTTTTGCCATCACGTTTTGTTTTCAAAAATTTGTATTTGTATTTAATAAGGAGATTAATCATTGGAAAGAATAAACTATAATAAGCAATTGAATCATACGTATACCAATAAAATATTGTAACAAATCTTAAACTATATAGAGCAATGAGATATAATAATTATTTGGATTAATTCCGAGGAATCTAAAAGTCTCCACGGAATCCACGAGAGACTGCTCGGGCACCGCGTCACGTGATTTTGACTCTCAAAATCCACCAGCGCGTGGAGGAGCGAATTCTGCCGCCCAATCACACCGCTTGGCTGGTTTTACGTGTAACGCCGCGGCTAATCAATAGGATGTGCCTCGAATTCGACAACAGGAAGCGGAATACAGCGGGCGCGCTCTACAATGAAGTTGCCTGAACTTGTCAGCCCCTCTGTCATCGAGGTTCTGCCGTTGCGACCCAGAGAGGAACGAGAAGGCACACAGATCGGGGTTGTTTATAGAAGAGTATGGCATCGTAAAAGGCGAAAGTGAATGTCACAATTAAAATTAGTTTACGAGGACATTAAAAATTCTTCATTCTTCGGAATCAAGAATATATAAATTACACTTCAAAGTTTTGGCAGTTTCCTATAAGTTCAGTATCTAAAATTGAACAAACATTAAGACTTAAATGGAAAATCTACTTACTTTTACCAAAATATACGCCGTCTCGTAAGTATTTTCCATTAGCCCCGTCTCCACATTTACTACTTGTTATGACTTTATTGAATTGATATGATGTCAAACATTTTCCCTCTGATTATAATTCTCTCCCCTGCATTAATACAGTCATACGTTAATAAATGGCTAAATCAAGGAAATTTTTTCCTGGCGCATTAGAAATAACGTGATGCACTTAAATGTTAATATCGTGTTTGTAAGTTATGTTCTCTGTTCGTTAATTCTAGCAACGCCTTTGAATAATCATTTAAAGTCAATGTTTGTGCATTTTTATGGCTATTCAATCAGTTCGATTAGATAAACATTGAAAATTTCCCACTAGCATAGACTTTATTGATATAATAAGTGTTAATTTGTATTAATACATGCATTTAACTACAAACACATTAGTTCAGTTTCCTTGTATGTTCGAAGACGGCATTATATCACAGTTGGCACTTTCAAGGGTCTTTTGAGCAGGAACTTCAACACGTGTCTAGAGGATAAGAGATAAAAAATGCATTTAAGAATAATGATTTTTACATTCACAATTTCCACTCCGTGTGTTATCTTCAACGGCGTCATCATTGAAAAGCCTATGCTCGACTGAATGGTGAAGAATGCTCTTGCGCTTAGTGTGAGCAAAAGACAGATCCTCAGTTTAACAATTAGTTGAGGTCCACTTTTCGCAATGTTAACTAATTGTTTTATTGCAGGTAGGGATAGAGTACGTTGTCAAAATTAGCTGCATCTATGTTTGTAAAATTTAAAAATAAACACATGCAAAATAACTCTTATTATCAATGCATATACAATATACAAAGGAAATCATCGTTTCAAATAGCGGAATTATCTAAACAAGTATAACGTTGCATTTATTCGTAGCTAAATGTATTTGCTACTAAAGATAATTAATATTTAAAGCCAGAAAGTAACACCATTGCCAAACACAACGCATTATTTGAGAAGGTGCCAAAAAAGTTAATCAGGTGTAACATTAATGTATGATTTGTTTAGGAATATTTATCCGTAAATATAAACTACATATTTTCATTTACTAAATTGTTTTTGTATAACATTTTTTCAGAATTTACTAATCCTTGAAAATATCGTATTGAAAGAGAGAAACGGTCACAAGGACTGGTATTTATTAAAAAAATATCGTATTGAAAGAGAGAAACGGTCACAAGGACTGGTATTTATTAAAAATGCGGATAATACAGATCTGAGGGCAAAATAGATAATGGTTGGATTTATTCCCACGAACAAGATAAGGTTTTAAAACTGCGATTTCGTTATTACCATATTTTTATTAGTTTTATCATATCACTGTTCCCAAAACGATATAGTCAAACAAAGACGTGTAACAAAAACACTTAATAACATAATGACATAGAATTTGAGTAGACAAATGTACTAACAACGGACAACTGCGAAGAATTGCGTAGCCATAGAAAAAGCCAGCGAACTCAACTGGCTTTGCAAAGAACTACTTGTCCATTCCCTTCCCTTTCATGGGACACATGATTAGAAGAAAATAAAGGAATGAACGCATCATGAGAAGCAAGAATGACGAGTATTTTCAAATCAATCTCCAAAAAGCATTTCGGTTCACGGGCTATATGGAACAAGCCGGAGAAAGGCAGCACTCGCAACAAATCGGCCCCGTTCCACGAACACTCGCAGCTTTCCGCTGCCCCTCCGAAAAGCTTCTTTCGACGAGGTTCTCTTGCGTGGAGACTTTTCTCCGAGCTGTCGATCTTCCAAAACCCCAGCGGCGCCGGCGGCCCGCGAGCAGGTTTGCTCGTCTCCGCCCCCCTGGTTGGCCCTCCCAATCAATAACCCATCACCCGCGGACTCGGCTTCCCTCGCCCCCATAAAACACGGCGCGACTGCCTGCCTGCCTGGGCGCCGCCCCCGCGCCGCCCCCGCGTGCCGCCCCCGCGCCGCCCCCGCGCCGCCCCCGCGCCGCCCCCGCGCCGCCCCCGCGCCGCCCCCGCGCCGCCCCCGCGCCGCCCCCGCGCCGCCCCCGCGCCGCCCCCGCGCCGCCCCCGCGCCGCCCCCGCGCCGCCCCCGCCACACAACCCCAAAGACCCGCAGCGACCCCACCGTTGCCAACAGCCATCCGCTGGGCAGGATTGGCGACTCCTTCGAAGATCCAAAGGACGCCAAAAGACCCCTTGGCGTTCCCCACTGGAGACAAAGAATTTTATTGAATTAACCGCAGACCGAAGGGTCTTCTTTTTTTCCCGAAGATAAAAATATACGCGTCTGAATTTCGCGAATTTTGTGAAACTTGGCAAAAAGGCGAAGAGGGCTAACTTTGTGTGACGTGCTGTTACATCACACAGACCCAATGGTGCAGTGAAAGTTTTTACGTGAGTACACCTCAATCCACAGGTACAAAATATATTTGTATGTCCAAATACGCTGCGAAACATTGCCGACAAGCGGAATTTACTTATTCAATACACTCACGCCGAGAAATTTTAATCAGAACCCGAATCACATTCATAAATGAAATTATTCTGTATTACTTTAAATAAGTATGGATTCAAGTCATTTAATTATTCGTCTTTTGTTAAATAACTAATATTGATAGGTTAATTATCATTCTTGTACTGTATTGTAATAAATAACATTTTAATATCTATAAGATGGTATATTTTACTGAAATTCAGTGTACAGAAGAAGAAGTAGAAAATATACGTTACGCTCAAGAGTGAGTCTTCAAGCGCCAAAGAAGGATAGATGAACTAGTACCAAAATGGTGGACGCTTACTTTTGCGTGTAACGAAAGGAAACATATTGATCTAATAATAATAATAATAATAATAATAATAATAATAATAATAATAATAATAATAATAGTTCTGAGTTTAAGTAATGTAAATTACTTGAATAAAATTTCATTGTGCATTCTGTGCTTTAAAGTTCGACTAACAAGAAAAATAAACTTTGTTCCCATGGAAATCTTCAGATTATAGCGACGGGGCGTGCTTTTGCGAACCATGGAACGGATCCTCCCTTCCCGCAAAAATCAACAACAAAAAATAACAACAAAATTAAAAAAACATTGATATTGAAAAGTGGCTGCATAGAACAAACAACTTAAATAAGTTATATACTGAAGAGATAATTAAATTCTTATTGCGTGCACTGATATCAGTTAAGTTAATTTGCCTTTATTATAATCGAAGCGGATAAACATACTTAAGACGATGCAAACTGAAATCTAAGACATGGAATCCTCAGATAAGGAACGTCGCAGTTCCAAACGCCTTGAGTACGCTGAGATGCCAACTCCCCGAACGCCTGGGCTGGCCAACCTGTTGTCGGCGGCCGCTCGCCCAGGTGAACGCGGAGTCGTCGCCGCTGCTGGCGCCCCGGGCGGGCGCGACGCGGGACGTGCCCAGCTGGCCCCACCTTCGCGCCTTGATGCGCGGCCGCTCGTTAATGAAGAAGAAACGGCGCCGCTTGTTTTTACAGACGCCGGCGACCTCCACCCGGGGGCATAATTGAATTAACAAATGTTAGCTTAAGGGAAAGAGTTTGTGGGTAACTCGGAGCTTTCATAATGAGCGAGACATTTGTAGCTGCAGAGGCTATTTGTCAAAAGTTGCGGGCCACACAATAGCGGGATATTATCTTTCTCGACGTCCTCCCGCTTTTTTTTACGACGACAATTTCGTCGAGCGGAAGAAACGACAATGGGATTGTTTAATAACCCAAACGATGCCGGCGACGGCGTCCACGCTGTGAAAAGAGGGCTCTCTTGCTCTCTCGAAGTATCACCGGACCTTCGACGGAGAGGGCCTTGTTTTCTTATCGTAAATTTCGTAAATATCTTCTCAGCAGCTCCCAAACAAATGTACTCAGGAGCAATGTAATAACATTAATAAGAATGTGGAAAGGTTTTTAAAACCTGCGTTATGTTGAATTGTCAACACGGAGGATTACTAACGAAAACGCTGGTACGATATGCAGATCGTAAAACAGCTAACAAAATATGAAAAGGCGTGATATATAAAAATAGAGTAGAATTGTTATGTTTATTGCAAACACGAGAAAAATGATGTGAAACTAATGTTGAAAAGTACGACAAAAATATCAGGAACAATATTAAAAGAAAATTATTATCTGACCATCTAAGAGATTCGTAAGGATAACATCAAGAAAATCAAATAACGATAACAAGAACACGGCGTAAAAGAAATAAAATTGACAAAGAAAACTAACGAGTGAATGAAGGACACGGATGATACAACAAGAAACTCGGATTATTTAGGAAATTAACCAGAATAATATGAAACACGTTAAAGAATGATAAATACAATTTGAGAGTAAGAAGAAAATAATCACCATCATGGAAGAAAAACGCGGCAAGAGCGCGCGATCGGAGAGCCGAGGCCTAGGCGGCGGAGGTGCGCGCCCTTTCGGACGGCGACGAATGGCCCCCGGCGGCGCGCGGCGCGGCGGAAGCGCAGTAATTAGAAACGGAGTCGCGGGCTTTAGCGCAGGCTCCGATTATGTATTTCGGCGCCGCCGCCCCGGTGTCTGCGCCCGCCTGCTAGGCCTTCTTAGCGCACCGCCCCCCCGCCCAGCTGCCTCAGTCGCAGGCTCGCCCGCCCACCTACGCGCTCACCCGACCGCTCACCCGACCGCTCACCCGACCGCTCACCCGACCGCTCACCCGACCGCTCACCCGACCGCTCACCCGCCTGCTCACCGCCCGCTATCCGGCCCGCTCACCCGCCCGCTCACCCGCCCGCTCACCCGCCCGCTCACCCGCCCGCTCACCCGCCCGCTCACCCGCCCGCTCACCCGCCCGCTCACCCGCCCGCTCACCCGCCCGCTCACCCGCCCGCTCACCCCGCCCACTCACCCGCCTGCTCACCGCCCGCTAACCGGCCCGCTCACCCGACCGCTCACCCGCCCGCTCACCCGCCCGCTCACCCGACCGCTCACCCGCCCGCTCACCCGCCCGCTCACCCGCCCGCTCACCCGCCCGCTCACACGCCTGCTCACCCGCCCGCTCACCCACCCGTTCATCCGCCCGCTCACCCGACCTCTCACCCACCCGCTCACCCGCCTCCTTAATCCACCCTTCCTTCTCTTCCCCCCATCTCACACCGGTTCACTCACCGGCTCACTTATTACCACTCTCACCCCCACGGACACAATCACCCGCCCAATCCCTCGCTCAAACACATCCCGCCCACCAACTCATCCCGCCTGCTTGTCCACTTCGTCCGCTCGACCAAACAGCCCGCCTTATCACCGTTTACCCACCTACCCGCTATCTCGCATCCCAACCAGACACCCACCCACCCCGAATCGCCCGCTCACCCTCCTGCGCGCTGGGCGGCGGCAGGTGTAAAGCCGGCACGTCTCACTTGTTGATTAGTTCCATCTCGAGAACTTGGGCGGCGGCGGCGGAAGGAGAAGGTGGAAGTTGCTCAGTTCGCTATTCGGGTAAATGGAATTATGACGGATTAGAGCTTCTCAAAACCCAATTTATACGGCGCCTTCCTCGTCCGTCAGCTCGAATCCGGAGGCGTCGTTGTTTATGAGCGGAGCGTCGCCGGGATCCCGACACCCGCCTGCGCCCCGGCCGCCGACAACCCCGCTGTCCCCTGACGACGAGCCGCGCTTATTATCCTCCGCGCAGCTATCCTCGCCGCTGCGCCCGTCCTCCACCCGTCCTCCTCCCGTCCTCCCGTCGACGTTTCCGCAGGTTCCTCTCTCTGTCTTGCCTTCGCACTCCCTGCGACACGGCAGGGGGACTGAGCTTTCTTCAGAGGATTACGGCAGCGCTTGGATTCCTGCCGAAGGGTTGGGGGTTTCGGACGGTTAAGTCTAAGGAAGCGATCGATTCTTTTGGCATATTTAGTATTTAGGCGAATAAATCCAAAGGGGAAAATTAATTTTGGCGCTGGTAGTAGTCAAGGAGATATACTCATGATAAAGTGAAATAAATATCAGTGAATAAATTTTTTTCGTTTAAAATTGTAAATAGTAACAACTTAATTATAATCATATTATTTTCACATTATAATTAATTAAAATATTGTAAAAATTCTTTGGTCTTCACATTTCCACTTAAAAAATGCTGGTCAGAATATGCATTTCACTGACTTCTTGAGACGCCACATTCCATGCTTATGTATATTAATGCAATTATTATACTTCACGATAGTGGCTAGATTGTACTACACGGAACTACTTAATTTTCATAATTTTAACAATGATTTTCGTTAACCACCAACTTGTAATGTGGTGTCCGAAATGAAGGTAGGAGTGGTGGTGTAAGCCTTCGGAAGACGAAAGTAATCCAATTCCACATGTTGATTGATTTCGTCTCTCGCGATACACTTGTTTCTAGCTCCCACCCACCTCTTGAGCCACCCTTCGTTAAAATCTTCTCCCTCGCGCTCGCTCCCTGGCAGGGGGTCGGCGGCAAATTGCTCCTTAAGCTGCACTCCCCCTGCCCCGCCCGCTCTAACTCCTTGGGTAAGTCTGATGCCAGCCAATGGAAATGGGATTTCCGCGCCTCCCGCTCCAAACCCAACTCCTTAATGCAGCGAGGGCCGTGTTTTCAGCAATTCGACATCTCGGGATCGGGCAATTTGCCGTCGCGGTTAGTTCCTGTGGATGTCTCTTGTGTGTTTTGCTTTGGATGCACCGCCCCTTCTTTCTTTCTCCTTTTCGTTTTGTCACAGACACACATAGCAATGCACGGCTATGCGGAATGTAGTAGTATGTGAGTTGGTCGTAGATTTTTGAGCCTTATTTCTAGCAGCAAGAGAAGAATCCATTCACCCATTAAACACATTTCTAGTTAAGTTTTTTTAACTTTAAAATTCAACAGTGTCCTTTCAAATAGTGTATAATGAGTAAACGTTAGGTATTTAGAATCAATTTCAAAATTAAAATTTATTTTAATATTTTTCCATACTTGGTACTCATCTTTCTGTCTCTTTCGGTACAAAAAAGTTATTTTATCTTTTTCATTCAAACAAAAAAAGTTGAGCTCCTGTCACAGATCTTTCAAGGAACCTTCGCAATTCAAATGACAGCAAATAGCCGACCTTGCTATCTCTTACTGCTCCTTTACGATGCAGAAAGTTGACTGCTGAAGAAACACTCACCAACATTGTTTCGAAACATGACAACTGAACGGTCACCCCTTCCAGCGTTTTTCGCTTGAAGATTAACTAATCGCAGGCATTTTTAGTGCACTTTTGCTTGCGAAAAGAAGTTGTCTAATCTAAGCGACACAATGACCCATAGTCCAATCGCAGGCGTTGTTGTATGCAACCTACACGAAGCCATATCTTCAAAGCATAGTTCATGAGGGAACTGAAATGCAACTTTCCTGTAACATTGTGAATACAGTTATACTATAAACGCCACATTTACAGATACTGCAAATAACTTAAAATGATACCTTACTACTTATGATAGTATATGGTGAATAATATTCAAGTTGTAAAAATTTTTTATATGAACAATGTCATACTAGGCACGTGTCCTTTGTACTCGTACACTGTAGCGTTGCAAACAAGTGTGGCCGCATATATTTATTTTTAATGGCTGTGAAGAAATAAGTTTGAAGAATTTTGCCTTAATAGATTTTCCTTAAATAAAAATGTTTAGGTTAAAAAAGTAAAAATAAATGCAGCAAAATAAATAAATAATTCTGGTATTTTTATCTATAAAAATAATTTGTAACATCACGAGAAAATTCTTTCATGTAGTAAAAACGTGTTTTTTAGAATTAATAAACAAGAGACGAAATGACTTGAATTCAAGTTGACTTCAAGTAAATTTTTTGTCGTCAATAAAGTTTAATTTTAAGCTAATAGTGTGTATTAAACAAATACTGATTTTTATTACCACAGAGCTCAACAATAATAAAATTATAAATATTGGATTTTTCACAAAATAAATATAATTAACATGACTTCAATGTAACATTGTAGTATATTATTTTAAATACGTAAATGAATTTTGAATCACGCATAATTAGAGTGTATGTGGAAATATGTAAATTACATGTATTGTCCTATCCAAAATAAGAACGTGCCAAAATAGGTTTCTTGGATTAGTTCATATTTATCTGTAGTAAACATGACTCGCAACACCTTGCACTCTTTCAAGTATTATATTTTAAAAGCATTCTTCACCTTCGTTAGTAAAGAGTTTCTTGATAAAATGGGTAAGTGGTTCCAAAGGCCTCCAAAATGAAATGACAGGAGCTAAAAAGAAGAAATATTTTATGACTCAATTTTTCATTTCCGTTTTAAACAAATATCTTTTATCTTTATGAATATCGTTATGGTTTCTTGATGTAGGTGGTAGGCTTTGGTGCTTATTGAATTTTAAATTTGAGATATCTAGATCAATCTCATTGATGAGTGTGCTAGTGGTGAATACCAATGAGTTTGATACTTGAGAGCCTCACAGATAAAGGCTTATTTTTGATCTATAGGTTATAATGCTGGAGACTTATATGAACGGTTCAGCGAAATCAAATTAAAACCATATTTTAATTTTTAGTGATGGAATATTTTTTCATTGCCAAAGTATAATACTTATAATAGTAATATCAATAACAATAAGACAAAGGAGTAGAGAAAACAGACATACTGAGTGAAATATAAATTGTAGGTAGTGAGTCTAAGATCGTAAGAGTCAGGAAATTTATCGAATTAAAAGAGATAGAAAATAAAAGTAGAAGGATGCCGAAAAGAAGATGAAAACCAGGGGGCGGGGCAATGTAATTAGTTCTACTGGTACCAAAGTAAATACAAGAAAATGAGAAGTGAAAAGAAGGAAGAGAAAGAAAAAATAATAGAAGGTGAAAATGGAGAGAAAGGAGAAAAAAGAGAAAAACAAAAAAAAAAGAAAAAAAGAAAAAAGAGAAAATAAAAGACAGGTGGAAATGAAAGACAAGGAGAATAAATTAAAGAAGGAAGGGAAGAAGGAGAAGAAAAGCAAGGAAGATGCGTGCCTCAGCAAGAAACACAGAAAGCGCCCAGGAAGCCACTTCTGCGCGCACGTGCTACCGGTGGCGCCATCTTCACGTGGGCGTGCTGGGCGCGGCGGGGGAGGGGGGGGAGATGCGAGCGGGCGCAGGCAGAACCGAGGCGCCACCGGCGAAACAGCACCTCAAAGACAGACGGACGCCCGCGCCGCCTTGTGCAGCAAAATGGCGCCCGCCGACGGCTTCGGAAGCGTTTTCTATTGGGCCACTTCCATTGCTTGTATACTATTCCCTCCCAAGAAAGGCGAACACAATTTATTCGATATTAAGAATTAATTTTATGAAAATTTTACAAATTATTTATATTATAGGATTCATTTATGCAAATCATGACCGCAGGATTTTTCTTGGTGGAGGGGGGGGGGGGGGGGTAGAAATACATCTGTATACAGGTCCAGCCGACTTGATTCAAAATTTCGTTTTCATTTAGGCTTAATATGAAATGTCTATTTTTATTTGTTGACTTGTAGTTTATATTTATAGCAAATCAATGTTGATGTAGACATGCTTCTGGAGGAGGGATTTTAAGCCTTGTGAGCTTGCCTAGTTTATATTAAAATTAATGTTTCACAATTTAATACGCGTTTGTACAGGGTGCGGTCCCTAATTGAAATATTTAACGCTGTGCAATTTCTTCCTACAGTAAATTTCATGCCTCTGTGCGTGAGAAACACAAACACTCAACAGTGTTGCGTTATTCGTTAAATATAGCGGGCGAAGCAATCACATCTTGCAATAAAAACAAACGCCGCGGAGACCTCCGCAGCCTCCAAAAACAGCGCCCCATTGAGTTCTTTACGAGGACATTATTCTTTCGTTCCCCTAGCGCCATCATGCGGCGAGCCTCCTGTTGGGCGCAGATGTCTTCCCAAATACCACCACGACGTGGGCCTTCCGGCTGGCTAAGTGCAGCGACAGGCCGCGGCGCCCGCATCACGCGAACAAGAATTGCCGTTTTCGACTGCAAACACGCGCCCAGTGAGCTTGAGCGTATGCTCGCTTCCGAGATATTAGTTAGGAGAAAATTATACCGCCAGAAGAGGCGGTTCCGATTGCTTATATTGTGGTTTGTGGGCGCATCTGGCCACCCTCAGCGTTACCGGAAGCATGAGACACGAAGGTTGTAATTACTTTTGGCAAGACATCAATGTTTGCTTCTCAAGATCAGTGGAATATATTTATGCAAATGTATTTAATGTATTTTTATTTTTGTGAAAATTTTCCCAAATGTGTGCTGCAACTGCACATTTCTCGTCTATTCCCAACTAAAAAACAAAAAGAATTTGAGCTATTATAAATCTCATATTATTTATTTTTATATAAATATATTATACTAGTAGCTAATATATAAATAATATTTATAAATGCATATAATAATAATTCCATCTCATTTTCTTTTACTGCGTGCCAAGTAATTTAAACCAAACTTGTCTAAACAGTACCCTTCATACTACTATTCATACCACTTACAGCTTACTTCTATTCCATGTTCAGTTTCAACATAATAAATTATAAGAATATGAGGAATTTTTTAATATTTTTTCGTATTCTCAGAAAAATTTTCAGATATTTTATAAATCAGAGATGCCGGTATTAATCTCATACCCTGCCTATTTAAGTCTTAAATATAACATTGAACATTCCTGTTCCTCCTGTGTTACGCGCATTTAAAGAATGCCATAACAACAAATCTGTAGCACATATCCTGGAGGGTCACACTCACCCTAAATAAACCCTTTTCTGAGTTCCATGCAATCCGAGCCAATCGATACAATTATAATAACCGATTAAAAGCATACGCAACGAACATTAACAACCGTGGCGACTGCATCAATTGCCCATCTCCCTGTCGCCCTGCGCCCCCCCCCCCAGCGTATCTCTTCCCTTCCGCCGCGCGCGAACGCCTTTTCAGCGGGGCGCCGCAGGGTGTTCCCCAAGGGCTGCGTCCGCGCCCCGCCCGCCCCTCGCCCTCCCTAGGGCAGCGGCGGCGGCGGCGGCGTATCGGCGCGAGGGGGCGGCCTGATAACTCAATGCGGACTAATCGCTGGCGGCGGCGGCGGCGGCGGCGGCGGCGGCGGCCGTGGGGTTCAATAATTGAGACGGAGCGGGTCGCGCGGGCGCACTGCGCTTCCGAGGCGACGCGGGGGCAGTGGGCGGAAAGGGAGCTGTGCGTGGAAGGCGTGGAAGGAATGTGAAAGGCGTGGAAGGAATGTGGAAGGCGTGGAAGACCGAGATATTTGGAAGGCGTGGAAGGAATGTGGAAGGTGTGGAAGACCGAGATATTTGGAAGGCGTGGAAGGAATGTGGAAGGCGTGGAAGACCGAGATATTTGGAAGGCGTGGAAGGAATGTGGAAGGCGTGGAAGACCGAGATATTTGGAAGGCGTGGAAGATCGAGATATTTCGTGCTGCCAATCGTTACCAATATTTAGTTTGATACCTTATTTTTGGTTGATGGGCTCACGTGTCACATCGGCGTGGAGGGTGAGAACACTGCTAGGTATATCGGTGACTCAACCTACAGTAATGAGTCTCAGGCAGCGTGGGGTGTCAGTGGGCATCAAGAGGCGTTTAAATATGAAACAGAACTATAGCTACTTGGCTGTCCGGGATACGGTCATCGTTTCGGCCGCCATTGTGCGACCTTCCTCAAGGCGAAATGTCTGTTGGCCGAACTTTTGGCACCGGACAGCCAAGTAGCTACTGACTCCGCCCGCGGAAGCCTACGCTCTCACGAAACAGGACTTCACTCATGATATTTCAATTTCTACTTTTAGTTCTCGGTTTTTGAATTTGCATCATTTATGCAATTATGTTAATATAGTATATAATTAATTTCAGAGCAAAATCTCATGGATTAATTTTAATTTACGCCTTTCAAATGCAAAAGTTTCGAATTAAATAGCAATACTAATTTGAAGCAAACGTACGATTATCATTGTAATGTTACGGAAAGAAGTTGTTGGTCGTACTTCTGAGTACCATATTAAGATCCGCGCATTTTAAAACATTCGTATCATCTGAGAAATGCGTATTTATCGCACCCGACTAATGGCTTAAAACGGCCAGATGCATGGATCGGCGCCTTCTACCGAGCAGCATTTCAGCCCACTGCGCCCGCCCCGCGCCGAGGCGGCAGCCTCGGGGGCGGTCGGAGGCGGTCGGGGGCGGTCGGGGGCGGAGCGCGCGCCGCAGGGGAGGCATCCATGCATCACCCCGCCCCCGGAAGCCGCCTCCGACCCCCACCGCCCCCACCGCCGCCCGGCGGCGGCGGCACCGGCGGCGGCGGCGGCTGCCCGCGGAACACACAGCACGTAAAACACTGCCTATTAGGTTGAACCCTCCGCTGGGCCTTTGGCCTCGCCGACGCGGCCCGCGCCGCCCCGCCCCGCGCCGCCCCGCGCCGCCCCGCGCCGCCCCGCGCCGCCCCGCGCCGCCCCGCGCCGCCCCGCGCCGCCACGCCCCGCGTCGGGAAATTACACGGCGGCGGCGCGCTCTTTCCTACGCGCCGCGGCGGCGAGGCGTCTGGAGGTGAGCTCCTTGCGGAGAGGGTCGCCCGGCGACGGGTGTGCGTGAACAGAGACCCCAATCGCCACGTTGGGTACCAGAATGCTGCAGTTCTGCCTTTCATAAGATACCTACTTTATTTAATTATCTCTAAGAATATTCGTTCTGCATATACTGAAATGGATGTATTTGATATTTAGGTCGGATTAATTCGATTTGTTGCCAGCTCGTCCTGTTTTCATTTATTTTCTATGGCTGTCGGTAAGGAGAGCGTGTGGCGAGCATGACGTATGACGGTTGACGTATCTTCAGGTATCACCACACCTACCTTATTTCGCCTGCCTCAGCTATAGAATTTCCACAGCTATAGAATCTGCATATGTTTGTACTAGAAAGCTTCGGCTCAATTTTCACAGACCGGGAATCGAACCCGGGACACTCATAGAAAACTAGTACGCCAGGGTGACTGCTTACCCGAGGGGCGGCTCATGGACAGCGCGCTAATTAATGTTCTTAAAGAACAGATTGTAAAACGCCATCAAGTAAAGTGAAGAAAAGTTGCGGAGGATATCACTATACTGCACCGGAAAGACGTTCAAATATTAAGGTCGTTGAGAAGAAATTCTCGCGTCTCTAAATGCAACTGTTAGGTCCAGTATGCAGCTAAACGAATCTCAAAACCTTTAAATTATTTACCTATGCGATCGTGTTAATGGGAAATCAATCTAAATGCTATAAGAAGCGTGAATACTATACTAGTGCTTTAATAGATTTATTATTGAACTAGTGGCATAATGACATTATTTCAACTCTTCTTTTCGGAGACAAAAGAAAAGCGTGCTTTGAAACCTACAAGTATAATATTATTGCCTGAACTAAGACGTAAGAAGTAAATTGATAAAAAAAATGAAAATTGAAATCACTTTGTAATTACAATAGATAAAAGTTTAAATTACATGTAATTGGAATATAATGAAATTCGTATTTCTTTTCGCTGAGACGTTAGCCGTGTCGTTCAAAAGGGATTCTCTTTTCTCTACGATGTCCACATCGAACAAATTTCTACGAGTATATTATTAAGTTTTCCTGAAGTTGACAGGCACTAGGAGTGGCTATGATGAATGGGATTAGCGATAACTAATATAAGGATGATGCAATAAATTATGATTCAGCTCTTGTTACTGAATTCGATTCACGCCTTTATCCTGGAGTAAAAATTCACTCACTATAAAGTCGTTATCGAACTGTCTTGTACTTATTAATGAAGGCCATGTTTCAGATTGTGAGGGCTTCCTGCCTGCAATCAGTTGCTTTGTTGTTTCACGCTGAAGTAAACTAAAGACGTTCGAATGGAAAATTACGGAATCATTACGTTATTAATATTTTTCCTATTTAAGTATTAATGTTTTAACCAGCGGTGTATTAAATTGTGTGTGGTGAATTTATTGTAAGATACATTTTCCACAAGTAATACTTGTAATAAATTTTCATACATTTGTAAAAAAATTACTGGTTACGGAAGGACGCTATTTCTTTAATGAACATTTTATATGAATAAGCATTCAATTGATTTTTGCGAAAAGAACATTGTTTACTATGCAATTAAAAAGAAAAATATTATCAGAACAAAGTTATAAGTATTTTAGCTTATTAAAACGTTTTCATTTAGAAATCAAGTTATGTTATATATTCATGATATAAAGGCACTGCATGATGTCAATGTGTCTTTTGGATATTGTATGCGTGGCAGCGATGACACTTTTAGGTGTTAGCTTACTGGCGTTGCGAAGGCAGAAGCGTGCCCGGAATAGGCCTAAAATTACGCAATGGTATCGACTGAAAGAAAAACTCCCCCACTGACGCTTGCGCATTTACAAACTCATTGAATTCAAATGCAAAGGGAGACACACCAACTCTGCAACTTTTTTATTACTTATTTATTTTTTACACTATTAATACATGGATTTTGATCATGGTTTACAAATAAATGAAGTATACGAAACAGCCATTAAGAAGACAGTATTAAGTATCTAAATTATAGTTTATTTCTATTTTCATTCCAATTTTTAATATATTAAAAATACATACTAAATATATACATACATTTAATATATATAAAATACATATTAAAAATTGTACATTAAATAGAAAACACAATTCTACCCAATATTAATTGAGCCATCAAAAGCTGCGGGTTTTTGAAATAAAGTTGTTTGCAAATTTGATTGCATCAAAGCCACGTCCGTATCATTCATATGCACAAACGTTCGGCCATTTTCATAAAAAATAATGACTAGCAAGAGTTGGCCAGAACATCAAATCCATCAAGTTTTATTCACCGAGTTCAAATTACCTGTTTAATGAGCCACCCGACCAGTAAAAAGAAGCGAGTATTTAACGTTTCGTGAATCTAACACGTCTGTAAAGCCTACTTCCTCTGCCGCCCCAGCGGAAGCAGCACCTGCCCCTTCAAATCGATGCCCCGCAGGAAGAAGCCTTTACGGAAGACCGCAGGAGTACAGCAGTTTAGCGGCGGCGATGGTGTGACGGTTAGCGTACCGGACTGTTATACCCAAGCTCGCGGGTTCAAACCCGATCGTAACCGTGGATTTTTAGGGCGACAAAATCCTTCGTACGCCTTCCTTCGGAGGGGAAGTAAAGCCGGCTGTCCCATGTTCGTAGATTTACTTGCATGTAAAAGATCCTCAAGCCTAAATGACGCCTCTGAGCTAAATTCAAATCGCCTGTTTCTCGCCCAAGAAATACCTCCTTTCTCTGCTAGTTGATGTAAGGAGCGCAGCGAAATTTGCGTGGTCAGACGGAAGAGCGGGCCTGATGGCCCGAGTCTCGCCACGTAAAATAAGGCAAATTCAATTCAATTCAATTCAATACAGCGTTCACTTTGAGGGAGATGTTTCGAACACTGCGAACAAGTCAGAATGGAAAGAATTTTATCTACTGAACGTCACAAGTGTTAGAAATCTACACGAAATATTTTACTTCGCCATTATTCAGAAGTAGCTTTTCCCCTTTCTCAGTAGTAAAACGGCGAAGTTGGAGAACGCAGTGATAACTCTCGATTTCGTAATTTTTGTCTGGCGGAGGAAAGCAATGTTTGTGTGAATCCTCGCATTTCTCAGTTTGTATACCAGATGCTTTCTTTACACACTGTATATGTATACAGCGTTAAAAACTCTATTCTTATGCAAGAGTACAATCTAAGGAAACCAGCGCCCCAGAAATCTACTCCTAGTTAAGATTTTTGTATCATTTAGCTTTCGAAACACTGTCCTTAATTTTTTTTACCAATCTTTTGCCATTGAGCTATTTTACTTAAAGTTGAGGGATACTTTTCTGTTGTGAATGATAAACGTAGACAGGATTAAGGAAAGTAAAAAGAACTGGCCCAGAGTAAGATAATCTCTACTCTCCTTTTTGCTTCTCAAAATAATTTGGAAGCAGAATTCAAAAGCAGTTATGTTAGCTCGTAGTCAAAACAATGATCCATATCCATAATGTTGTATCTTTTACATTGCAATTTGACGTGAACCTATCAAGAACCAAGAACTTATCTTCAAGTATTTCCCTCGATTCATTGCCTTCGTTTATGCGATAGGCGAAAGCAACAATGTTTTAACAAGAGCGACCATAATATTTCACAATCTGCGACGTAGAGAATTTGACAATTCCTCACCGATAGTGATAAAAGTAGGCTGAGGACATGTGTGGTAGGTTTTCAGTGCCAAAGCTACAATTACCGCGATAGAAAACACACAGATACGCGCAACAGGACGAGTGAAAAAACCAGTTGCAAAATCACCTATCGAATGGCGCCTTGGAGAAAGTCCTTGAGTGCCGAAGCCATAATTGTTGGTGTAGGGACCCCAGCTCGTTGCAAATTTTGCTAATTAAAAACCATTTATTGAGCTAAACGGCTCCTTGTTTCGTTTCGTGGAAGCGAATCGCACTAGAAAGTGGATATAACTTTGTTAAGCAAATAACACGTTTCCGTAAAGCAATTATGACATTTCTGAATATTTAAATTAAGTAGTATTCTTGCTTTTTTAGTTGTACGCGAACATTTGCATTTGGAAACCAACTGATAATAAATTTTATTCGGAATTTATTATCAATTAGATATTAATTTTATTATTTCCTATTTTCTAACAAGGCATTTTCATCGTTAATCTGTACTCTTTAACTGAATGGCAGGACCTACATTTTGTTTCTGCGGGTGTAAAACGTTTCCGGATTTGTCAATTGGATCATTTGTTTTAAATGTTTAGTATGTAATGTAAAAATGATTTGAAACGATGAAAAGAAAATCTTTGTGAGAAAGGTATCACTAATATTGTGTTATTTTGCTATTCAAAGTATTGCGATTTTGTTAAGGAGTCTCTTCTAAGTAGAAGTATAGTATAAGTAAGTATAGTAATAAGTTGACAAATATTTTACCGAATCAGGTTCTAGGGTTCGAGTCTGAAAATACCTACTTAGCTAGGCCGAATTCGAGCGCAGGCTGGAGGGGACTTCGAGCGGCCGGATGCTCTGTTCGTTATTTTTCCGCGGTTTCTTCTATCAATACCAGGGGAATGCCTAAGCAACACCCCAACCTGGCGGCGGCGATGGTGTAACTGTTAGCGTTTCGGACTGTTGTACCCAAGTTGGCGGGTTCAAACCCGATCGAAGCCGTGGATTTTCAGGGCGAAAAAATCCTTCGTACGCCTTCCTTCGGAGGGGAAGTAAAGCCGGCTGTCCCATGTAAGTAGATTTACTACATGTAAAAGATCATGAAGCCTCTGAGCTAAATTCAAATCGCCTGTTTCTCGCCCAAGAAATACGTCCTTTCTCTGCTAGTTGGTAAAAGGAGCGTAGCGAAATTTACGTGGTCAGACGGAAGAGCAGGCCTAATGGCCTGAGTCTCGCCACGTAAAATAAGGCAAATTCAATTCAATTCAATTCAACCCAAAAACCACGGACCGCGTGCGATCTCTTTCCTCTTTCTTGCTTTCTCAACTCTCTCTTAGATTTACGTGCACTTGCACTACTTCACATGTCAAGAGACCAGTCCGGAGCTTAGAGCTTGCCCCGGGTGGGCTGGTGCACCGCTGGTGGGCGATACGCGGACGAGGAACCCCGCACGCCAACGTATAGGTCGGCACCAGATCTAACCTTCCAATAATACCATTATCTGCCGTGATAAAAACCTACACTTCAGTTACGGGACTAATGATCGTAGCAATTGAGGCGTCTGGAAATCCGAAACTATCAATCAAATCATAAGTAATACTTTTCACGCATGCGTTCATCGTAAGTAAACTGCTATTGCACCAGAGTCGATTGCGCCACGCAGAATAAACTCCCCGCTTAATATCCTTCTCTTCCGCAACACGCACCCGCGCTCCGATGTCTCGGCTGAACTTGCGCAAGAAGTGACCACGCGGGGGATGGGGAGGGGAGTGTCCGTGGCGGGGGAGGACGGGGGGGGTGATTTCGGGCGCGTATTGACCCGCGCTAATGGCGTGTAGGTGCGAACACCCTCGTTACCCCGGTGCGCCTCGCATTGATCGCGGTGCGCGAGCGCGTGGGAGAGGGAGAGAGCGCGCAGATGAGGCAGCGTCGGAGGAAGAGCGCGTGGGGAGGCAAACTATTTGAGCGCGCAAAACCACGTTGAAAAGAAAAGTGAAGAAAGAGAGGAAGGGCCGGGAGACCGACGGGGCAGGAAGAGCTGAATTTGTAAGACTGTTTCCGTACTTGTTTTTTGTTTGCCGCTCATTTTATCTTTCCACGTGTGTACAATATGCATTTTCGAGCTGGCAGGTGAGTCAGTGGGCGGATTGATAACGAGTATAGCCTAATTGATGGTTATTGGAAAGAAAAAAATAGACTAGAAATAATCAGGAGTGTCAGCGCACGAGCCACTTTTCAGGTGAGTGCATCGGCGGGCGAGTGGGATAGACTGGCGAGTGCAGTAGGCGAGCAAGTTGGGTTGGCGAGGGCATGGCGGGGGGAGTACGGTAGGCAGGCGAGTGCGGATGGTTGGCGAGTGTGGTAGGCAGGTGTGTGCGGTGGACGGGCGAGTGTAGTAGGCGGGCGAGTGCGGTAGGCGAACGAGTGGGGTAGGCGGCGAGTAGACACGAGTGCGAGTAGACATGCGAGCCTGCAGGCAGGTAGGCAAACGGCTGTGAGAGCGGACGAGTGGGCGAGCGAGCGAGTGGGGGTGGGCGTGCGTGAGGGCGAGTGGTGGAGTGAGCGGGCGAGCTAGCGAGTGAGGCAGCGCTGTCGGAGCAGAGGGGAGACGCCCCCGCCCGCCCGCCCGGTGGAATTCGGCCTACGATCGGTGATTAGTGGGCGCGATAATTATCGAGGGTGATTAGCGCAAGTCATCGCCACACGGGATATCGATCTCTCGAAGCGGACACGTAGCGCGCGCCGCCCCGTGTCTCCCCACCTTGCGGCTGACCAATCCCTGTCCGGCGTTTTATCCACAGTCACCGAATGGAGGGGACTCTGAAAAATTTCCGCGAGTGACTTTTATGGATGGGTTGGATTAGATTCTTCACAAAAATGTCCCTTCTTTTATACACCTCGTGTTTCATCGTATTTAATAATTAGAAACCGGTAGAAAACAAATAAAAATGTGACGTCCTATTTTTAAAAAAATGTGTTGTAATTTGACATTTTTCGAACGGAAATTATGTGAAAAAATTTGACATAATTTCTTATTTGAAAGGGTATTTATTTAAATGGAGCTGAATTTCAGTTAAAAATATTTAAATTTTAATGAAGTTAAATACTACTTGGGTAATGTATGTATTTGTAAAAACGCAATGAAACATTAGAATAAATTCAAAACATAGCTTTTTTCAGATTCATGTCAAGCGTATAATCAATATATAATTCAAATAGTTCTTTTATCGTTTTCAGGAAACAATGTAGTGGAAAATTCGAGATAAAATGACTTCAGAATTCGCTGATATCGTGCACGAAGCTTATTTCCTCATTCGACAACTACCTATTACTCAACACGTCAGAAAACACCAGGAAAACATTGTCAACAAATCAAGTGATTTTGGTCATTTGCACCTTGCATCTGTTTTCTGATCTTGTAGATAGACACGATCGTATTATGTTAGAGCTGCTTTTTTGGGGGACAACGATTGTGTATTTTACCGTGAGAAAAAGAGCAATAAGGAGACTTTCAAACGACAAAAGACACTTGATGGAAATTCTGAGTGATATATTTCTGTGTTGCGTGTTTTATAAATGGAAATTAAAGATTTTTTTAGACATCTTTGGGCAACTGATAATTCTGGAATATAAAGAACCAGAACTCAACCACCTTTTTTTTCAAGCAGCATGTACTCTAAACCTAATCATCGTTGTTAGTATCAGGGCCATTGTTATAGCACTATTATCCCATTCTAAAATCAGTGTCATTCTCTATCTAAACAATATATGTAACCTATTCGCAAACTACATTTTGTAGAATAACTGTCGTAATCAAAGGTTCCTGAAAAGGGGCGTAACAGTTGTCGCCTAACATATTTTACGGGAGCAAATCCAAACGAATTTGTACTATTTAAGCCGATTGAAAAAAGAATTATTACTTCATTTCCAGCCAGCATATGAATGTTTTTCACACTAGTGCTAGTACAAGTTAAACGTTTCACAATATACAATTACAATTATTTTGAGAGGTCTTTCTGTATTTTGTGTATGTGTGGTTCAGGTTGTCATATTACTTGTATTCTTTCGGAATTAAAAGGCGGGATTTTCAACACGCCGAGTGGTCCCGGTTGTTTACGTTGAACACTAACTGATTAAATACCAGAATTTAAATAAATCGTATTCGTCGGGAATACAGAGATTCAAATAGTAATTGTTCACGTGTCATAAAATAAACACTTTGTGGTTGTTGTTGCTATATTATTATTATTATTATTATTATTATTATTATTATTATTATTATTATTATTATTATTATTATTATTATTATTATTATTAAATGTTCTTGGAAACCTTTGTAAATATTTTAATAGTACTAGGAAAGATGGTAATTTGCAATCATTTATATTTGTTTTGTTAGCTATCACATGTTTAACCCTTTGTTACCTTTTGAGGTAGTCGTAAACAGTACGAAACAGAGAAATCAATGAATGGAATTGGAGCATTGCCTTTCTTGACGTCACTCGCCTGCACCCTTTGCTAGTACTATTAAATTGCTGCGCTCGGCGTGCGAGAGGTGCGTGGCTGACCGCGGCGCGCGCGCCCTTGCAGAGCGCCTGTCGCAGACGGCGGGGCGCCGGCCCTGCTCGCGGGACGGGCTGGCGGGCGCGTCGGGCGTGGCGGCCGACAGCACCTCGGCGGAGGAGGAGCGGCTGGGCGCGGACGGCGACTCGGAGGACGAGGACGTGGAGGTGGACGTGGAGGAGTGCTCGGACGGCGAGGGCGGGGCCGGCCCGGCGCCCGCCTCCGCCGCCGCCGCCGCCCACCCGCCCGCCGCCGCCGCCGCCCCCAGCGACAAGCGCAGCAAGCACAGCCGCTCGGCCCGCCGCGGGCTCCGGAGTCGGGGTCCGAGCTGTGCGACGACCGCGACTCGCCCGACCCGGCGGACGAGAAGGCGGCGCTGGCCGCCCGCCTCAAGGTGCGCTGCAACTGCGACGAGCTGCTGCAGGTCGACTGCCACCTCGAGACCAAGGAGCTCTGGGACAAGTTCCACGACCTCGGCACCGAGATGATCATCACGAAGACCGGCAGGTGAGTTCCGGCGCGGCCGAGCGTGCGGCGCCGGCCGGCGGCGGCGGCGGCCAGAACTAAGTACGCTCCTGTACGCGCGGTCGCTGGCCGGCCGGCGTTGGAGGAAACTCCGCTCTGGACGCTCATGGATAATTTGCTCCTTCGGCGTTTGCGTACCTTTTTCTTTCAGGCAGAATTGTATTTGTCTTTACAACAATACGTTGTTCATTTCTGACGAAAAAATATTTTACACGGTATAAAATATCAGAAAACCGATATTCTATAAACTCGATAAAATCTACGCCCAGGAAATTTGCGCTTTTGTTAAAAATATTTAGTTTGTATGTTTCACCTACTAAAAATTTCAACTATTTTGTATAAAAAACATTACGTGTAAGAAAGTGGTACAAAATTATCACAAGTGCAGCGACCAATAAATTCTAATACTAATAAAGGTGTCGTCAGTTTAACTATGTTTACTGCTATATTACCTAATATGTCGGCTTTAGGAAGTTTTCAAAAGCTAATAAAACAGCATCCATTCAGACATTCAAGTACTATAGAATGAAACTTTATAAAATAAATACTTTTTTTTATTTCCGAAAAGTAAAATACTCCTGTAGTGCAATTAGTGAATCATTTCAATTAAATACTACAAGAAGTAGCATGTAAATGTGACCATAACCATGATGGAAAATTGTCTCCCCTTTACAATGTTTTTTTTTTTTTCATTTCTTATTCAGTATTCCGTAGGCGTCATATTTTCGTGAATATATTTCATACCACTAATTTTCGCAACACTCTTGCACTTCGTCAGGAGAAAGTTACCAGCATTCTTCACCAAGCAGGTAGCGCACCTGTCCAGCCCACTCTCAAGGTCTAGGTCCCGTAGCGCCCGCAGCAGAAGCCACCCGCCCGCCCGCCCGCCCGCCCATCCGCCCGTCTACTTGCCTACTCGTCTACCCGCCCGTCTACCCGCCCGACTACCCGCCCGTCTACCCGCCCGTCTATTCGCCCGTCTACCCGCCCGCCTACCCGCCCGCCTACCCGCCCGCCTACCCGCCCACCTACCCAGCCACCAGCCCGCCCGCCGGCCCGTCCGTCCGCTCACTCACCCACTCACTCACTCACCCACTCACCCACTCACTCACCCACCCACTCACCCACCCACTCATCCACTCACTCACCCACTCACTCACTCACCCACTTACTCACCCACCCACTCACCCACTCACTCACCCACTCACTCACCCACTCACTCACTCACTCACCCACCCACTCACTCACCCACTCACTCACCCACTCACTCACCCACTCACTCACCCACTCACTCATCCACTCACCCACTCACTCACTCACCCACTCACTCACCCACACACCCACTCACACACCCACTCACCCACTCACTCACCCACTCACTCACCCACTCACTCACCCACTCACTCACACACTCACTCACCCACTCACTCACCCACTCACTCATTCACCCACTCACTCATTCACCCACTCACTCATTCACCCACTCACTCATTCACCCACTCACTCATTCACCCACTCACTCATTCACCCACTCACTCACCCACTCACTCACCCACTCACTCACCCACTCACTCACCCACTCACTCACCCATTCACTCACTCACCCACCCAACCTATCCGCCCACCCACCCACCTGCTCACCCGCCCTCCCTCTCGCCCACCCGTCCGCCCAGCGCCTCGCGGAGCCCGCGGGCCAACGCCGATGCTATCTGCCATTAACGCAGCACTTCACAAATTCGGGGGCGAATTTGTTTGCTTAATACGCCGAGCCGCTCTGACGAGCGGAGGCGCGCAGCGATCTCAGATTCGGAGCCACCTCCCGGCCCACCTTGCGCCGCCCGCTTGTGGGTTTTATGGAGGTTGTTTGGCCGCGGCCGCAGGATAAGCGGAGGCTACCGCGTTCGCAGCTGCTGAGTTGGGGCGGCCGGCGCTGTGGATTAGATTGCACGAGCATAAAGTTTGTTCGGAGATAAGTTGCGTGTTTCAGGCCCTCATGCGACTTCTAGTACTGAAATTTGTTTGAATTAATTTTACTAATCGAAAAGAATATAAGGATCTCTTGGTGCAATTCAGCCGAAGTGCAATTCAGCCGAATGGCCGTAGGCGTATGTTGTCCTTTTAAAATTACATCTGCAGAATGGTTTTATTGTGAAGGTTATGGTAATATGACTATTAGCGATAGCATGGCGAGTGTATTGCGTTACAACTTTGATATACCGTTTGTGTTTATTGCGTTGGTATTAAAACTAGAGAGCTCTCTAAACTGTGTTATATTAATGGAAGAATATCGTATTTTGAGTCACGACTATCCACTACAAGCAGCGCCGACTATCTCGTGGTTGGAAGACATACGAGACGATGAATCTGAACGTAGCAGTGCATACTGATTTTCTTATTCTAGGATGAGAAATGCGTATCGACTCGAAATGTTGGCGAAGAAAGCAAATTCATAAATTGTTCACGTTAACGTGTGTTGTTTGACAATGCTGCGGACGTATGTTTGAAAGCGAGGATTCTGCACCCCGCCGTCCATCTTTCCTCGCCGTCTCACAGAAGAGCAGTGACACGCAGATTCCATTCGTCACCCTGACCGTCAGCTGTTTTTCACAGCGGCCACGGGAAGGGGAATCCATTGGCCCCCGTCTTGCTGCCGCCGCCCGCCGCCCGCCGCCCACCACCTACCTCCCACTGCCCACCGCCCTCCGCCCACCGCCCTCTGCCCGCCGGCTATTGGGCCAGATAGTGTGCCATTCTCCCAGAAGCTCTTCTAAGTTTTAATCTTAGTTCTTCCTAAAAAATAATTTCAGCTTATTCATATTTCTTGTAAATTACAGTATGTTACATGATAGAGACCACATTATTAGCATTGTAAAATTATATATCTCATAGAATTGAAAATGAGGCATAAAAATAGAGTTAACCGCGTAGGGACACATCCTGTCGTTAGTTCCCTACCCACTTCCGCCGTCTCCACTCTGCCAGCTCCATCCACCCGTCACCATCTTCCGCTTCTCCTCCTCCTCCACGCCGCTGCCTGCCCCTGCTTGGGGCGGGGCGGGGCGGGACGTGGCAGATTGGCGCGGTGAGGGCTGGGGAGAGGGCGGGGCGGAGTGCGGCGGGGCGGGCGGAGCGGGGCGGAGCGGGGCGGGGCGGGGCGGGGCGGGCGGAGAGGAGCGATGCGAGGTGGAGCGGGGCGGGACGTGGAAGGGTGGCGCGGTGAGGGGCAGGGCCGGGCGGAGCGGGGCGGGGCGGGGTAGGGCGGGGCGGCGCGGAGCGGAGCGGTGCGAGGTGAAGCGGGACGTGGCAGGGTGGCGCGGTGCGGGGCAGGGGGCAGGGGGGCGTGGCGGGCGAGAAGCGCCGAATTGCTTTTGATGTTGTTTGCACGCTTGTCGGCGGCGGGCAGCCGCTCGCTTTCGCTCCGCCGCGATGGCAGGCGGGGGGGGGGGGGGGGGGGGGCGGGCGGGCTGGCCGCGGTGTTGACGCGTCGCCGATGGACGCCGCCCAACTATGCCGGCGGGCTCCCCCGCCGACCGCCTGCCTGGCGCACAGTGGGCCTCGGGGTACCCGACGCGCGACAAGTTAATTTCGAGCGTTGAGAAACAAAACTTTTGGGCGAACCCGGTGGAATTGTAGCATTGCACTAATTCGCGAAGCTGGACTCAGGGGGTGGGCTTTTCATGTGAGGCGTGGGTGATTGTGGTGTTGTCTTTTCGTATCACCTGGTGAGCTGCTGCGTTTCAACCACGGCCATTACCATTTACTCAGGTGAGCTAGATGCGTGGTTCTTAGATTGTCTTGCCGTCGTCGATCGTGGCCTTCTTCAGGGCTAATTCCAAGCTAATTCTATTAAAATTTCTAAATTGCCTGGGAGACGTCCCATGTAGACTGTTTTTATCAACGTTTCAACCGTACCGCCTTACTCACCTTCTTCACACTTTCTTGTGCATTTCAAACCTAAGGAAGCCCATGACATGATCGCTGAAATTTTTTCGAAACAGCCTCCAAAGTGGTGTTGCACTAACACTCGAAAGCCTTTCGACATCATACATTGTAACATTTCAAACAAACTACTAACATTTCAACATGCTGACAAATAATAACAATATGTCTTGATGATCCAAACATCGGTACCTTCAGTTCTTTCTTCCTTCAAATTTTCTAATAATTTCGATATTTCTCTGTTTATTTGGAATTTGTGTTCTCGAAACTAGTTAATAAAAATATTAAACTATTATACTTTCCCTAGCTTTTGTTTATTTAAAAACATTACTAATATCAGCAAATCACAGATTAAATTACCTAGTTTGGGCTACCAAATTTATTTCCTGTACTTCTTGTTTGTAATACGTGTCTTCGGGCTGTCGACCCAATGTCCCGCAAATGTACTCCACAAACCTCCCCCCGCCCGGCCGGCCTGCCTCACGCGACGGGCATGTGTGCTCTTCCTGCTCGCCAGCATAGCCCACCGGGCACCACGCCCCGACTTCTGTGGCTGCTGCAGGCCCTGACATCGTCGACTCGACATTTCCCACTCGCATACAAAACTTTCTTTAGCATTTTCCCGTTCGCTCTGTTTAATTTGTATTGTCCAACATAAAATTCCATGAACAAATGTTCTTGGAATCATATTCACATATAATCTTTTGTAAATGAGCATACTTATAATGCCAGCAGGTCAAGGATCACTTAATATATTTAAGGGATATTAGTGGCTACTGTTGAAATTCCGATACACTTTAATTGCTACGAAATATATTTCATTTTGATGTACTCTTTTAATTTCCCGAACGTGAAAGTAAATCTATGGTTGTTTTGGTTTTTTAGATATTTATGAAATTACATATTAATAGAAGCGTTTGCAGAAAGTCTTCGAAGCGAAAACACTAAAACCACTAAGCTCTAAACAAAGAAAAAGTATAATAAAACCATAGGCGTGCATACAGAGGGTTCCTGAAAATTTTGAAAAGGGCTACGTGGAGTTTCTTAGTAAAGCATTTTATTTCCGGATGTCTCTCATGTTAATCTGACAAGTTGAAGAGTAGTTATACCTTTGCAGAAAAGATACTCCTTTGCAGAAAAGTCCTCTGCTAACCCTGTAAATGATGCAACATTAAATCAATTGTATTTTTTAATTGAAACAAAAATGTTACCGTTCCATTTCCATCGTTCTTTTAGGTTGGGCACGCATGCGAAGAACACGGTTAGTTGACAAAAAAACTATTAGTGTGACGCAAACAGTAGTTAGTTTTATTCATAGATTTCGTAATATACCCGTAACATTAATCTCCGGGCTCATTATTTCTTTAGCTGCTTTAACTGGCACGATTATATGTAATTATATCGCGACCGCACTTGGAATTTTATCTTCTGAAGTTTCCGCAAACATACTCAGCCTCTGGCCAACGCGCATCAGTACGTTTTTCACCAAAGGTAATCAAAGTTCATTTTACTTCAATTTGCAAACCACACCGTTGCGAGCTCAATATCAGGGTGGCTGGCGAATACTTGCACTTCCCAACGAGGCGCGACATCGTGAGGTGTAGCCTTGCCAAGGCACGCGGTTTCGACACCCGGCGCGTTACCGACCGCGCCAGCCTCGCGGCCGACCGCCTCCGCCGCCTCCGCCGCCGCCGCCTCCGCCGCCGCCGCCGCCGCCACCAGCGCGCCTCGTCCGCCAGCGGCGCCGGGTGTTGTCGCCGCTCGGGTCGAAAGTTCCCAGACGCTCTGCTGATTTACGGCTCCGAAGACAGGCGTGCACCTGGCCCGCACGGCGCCGCTTTGTAAATATGCCGTTGGTAATAAAAATGGAAATACGCACGCCATAATTTTATTAGGAAGTTGAGGAGTAAATAAATGACAAATATAATTAAACCGATACATTAGTGTTTCGGCGATAGGCTTAATTAAATATCAACAAACGGTTGGTCCACATGTTGTTATGGAATTGATGAGGTATTAGTACACGTCATTCTTTTGCTCGACGTTTAAATTACACAATTGCTCTACTCTAACGAAAGACAAGGATTGTCGATTGTTATCATCTATGTGTTCACGGTGGAATGCGAACCGTGAAAGGTGAAATGTTGAAAACTTTGCTCCTTCAAATTTAAGCAATATGTTAAGTAATTATAACTAGTTTGAAATTTGTTAATTTGGTGTTTGGTATAAAATTGGAATGATTTAAGTATCTGAAGGAACTATCTTTCTGACCAGCCATCACGTTACGCAAATTGTTACGACTGAAAATGTCACTAAATGTTTTACTACTGTTCAGTAGCAGATAAAAAAAATTCACGATAATGTTATAAATACCTTTACAGCGTGAGTCAAGGAAAAACCCACAATCCATAAACTTCTACTTCTTGAGTTAATAAGAATAGTTTAGTATTCATTAAATTTTCCGCCACGAACTTCAAATGCCTTACGTAATGAAGTGGTTAATTAAACGCATTGTAGTTCCTGTATTCTTTCGCAAACATGGGAGATTTATACGCCGCACAAAACAGGCGACGTTCCAAGCAGTTGACCAGTTGTGTCTTGGCGACGAATACGAGGTGGCAAACTTGTACTAACTCAACCCTGAACCTCCGCGTCCAGTTCTGAAACTATTATCAAGCTTTTTGAGTGCGAGGCTCCAAACGAGTGGGTGGTCGCGCATGCGACGCGAAGAAGTCTGCGCGGCCATTACCGCAATTTTCTTCCCCATCGGTTTTTCGGCGGCGCGCCGCCCGCCCACCCGGCCGGCCAGCGGGCCGGAGGCGACGGGGGCGGAGGCGGGAATTGAATACGCGCGGCAAAACCTCGGCCGCGAGACGCCATCATCACTGCGCGCAGGAAGCTAATGGCGGCGAGGCCTCGCAGTGGGGCTGCAGTCACGAATCCTCACGACGCTCCTCAAAACGTTTTGGATCACTAATGTGCTCATTGGATCTTCGTCTCCTTCTGCGCTTCAAGGACTGCCTGTTCCGTCTTCACTCATCGAACCATCCTCTTCCTACATCCCTTCCTCCTCTTGGGCTGTACTGTAGCATTTGTTTAGGCAGCCTATTGGGCTCCATTCTTTCTAAATGTTTCTTTCCATTGGATGTGTGTCCATTGGAATCTAACGTAACGAGGAAGGTAACGCAAATAAAGCATATCAATTGAAAAATAGATAATTAGTACGCAGTTTGATTTTTATATATGAATTACAATGTAATATTTTAATCTAAAGAAAAAATACAAATTATTAGAGATAAATTTTCGTTTAAGGTAAATAATTGAAAGGCAGCCTTTGTAACTTGGTATCTTCTATTTAAATAATGTCAAAAATTTCCGGGAGCACAATCAAGTACTAAAGAAAAAAATCAAATGACTATTTTTGTCCTGTCTTGCGGATCAACGGTCTTTAGATTTAACTTCGAATAGACATGTGTTTAAACGTTTTCACGTTTCCATCCGATTGCAAATAATTATTAATTAAATGACTATATAGTTTCACCGCTCTTTAGAAAGCAATGGCGATTTTTTTATACTTTTTTTCTACGACAGTACGCAAGCGGCTGACTTTTGTTCTTTCGTTTGTTATTATGAGTTTCATAATTCATATCGATATATAATAACTCTTTTTTTAAACTAGGATTATTAAAAAGAACAGAATTTTTAACTGGAAACGTACGTTATAATTATCAAGTGTTAACTGTTTTACAATTTTAACAGAATAATTTTTACAGTGCTTGATCAAATCAATAAAAAGAAACAAGTCTTTATTATCGAAAGAAACATATTGAGTGATTATCTTTTGAATAATATATTATAATATGAAAAAAAAGTATTTTGAGACAGTCGAAGACAACATTATATAAGATACGTTTTGAATATCATTATGGCTTCGTCCATATCGACCCAGTTCTATGTACAATGTAAATATTCGAATTTCGGAAGGTTAAAAACGAGCGTATTTGGCGCGTTTTCCCGTTATCGCCCCCACTGCGCTTCCGTCGCCGGCGCTGGGAGCGCGGAGGGGCGATGGGGGCGGTGGGGGCGTTCTTGCGGCTTGCAGGTCGTCGTGGCGCCGACGCCGACGCCTTCAGCCAGCCAGCTGGTGTGCGGCGCGGCGCGGCGCGGGTGTCAATTATGGAGGTTTTTGCTACGTTCGCGTCTCAACCGCGTCCGCTTGCCGCCGCTCCTCTCCCCCCCCCCCCCCCCCACTGCTGCGCCAGTCCCTTCGTCGGTTAGTTGCCTCCCACTACCCACACTCGGCTCATTAAGGAAACGCAATCGGTAGGAAAATGTGATAAAAATAATGAACTTTAGTCGTGGGGAATATTAGAGTTAATTATGATTTTAATATTTTATTAGCTGTTCGATTTTTACAAGGTTTGAAAATTAGCATTCAGCGATTATTATAATGTATTATTACGTAAATTAGAAATGAGTAATTTATGTAGTCAGGAACCTCTCTCGAAGTTGTGGAAACCTGGTTAAGAAACTTCCATGTTTCCTGTTGTATTGCGTTTCCGCGTAAATCGTGGTTATCATGTTCGTGGATTGTTTTAATTATAACGACATTACTCTAAAACACTAGTACTTGTCCATCGTTATCTTTTTTCGATCCTTTTTGTTTTGCATCTTCAGTTCTGCTTCTTTACCGTCATTATGTGTTCCTCCTGCAAGCTTATTTACTGGTTACATTTTTTATCTTCGCTGATGCGCTCTCCATTTTAAAATTTTCATTTTATGCCACTTCAATTAACATTTTTCTTCTTGAGAAGCTTTTACTTAGAGCTTTGCTATAACGTCTTCTCGATGGCTTCTCTCTCGCAAAAGAAAACTCCCAGGCACCATCATCGTCTGCGCAAGTACCTCTGCCGTTCTGAGACTCCCTCAGACGGTCTTCGGTAGCACCACACCCATTACTGTCGCTTCCTTCGCCACCGTCACCACCACTTCCAAAGCCTTTGCCACCCTCGCCTCGTTCCGTTCTCACCGCCGCACCGGCATCCGCAGCTTGTTAAGTGCCACACATCCATAACGTCGTAACATTGTCCTGTTATCTGTCTTGGATGTCAGGGCGCCGCCCTCCGTCATGTTTTAATCAATAAAAAGGTCACTTGAAGAGCTTCCAGCGGCGGCGGCGGCGGCGGCCTAAGAATAGAGCGCGGGAAGAGCGAGAAAATGGCGGAGGTGGCGGTGATGGCGGGGCTGGCATGCCGTCAGACTGGCAGAGATTGAGGTGGTGGGTGGGGCTTAAATCACACAACCGGGTTGTTTGAAGTGGGAGAATAAAAGCACATTAAATATATAAACCATATTTTTGTTTCTTTACATTCAAAACTTGGTTCATTTGGTAGGATTAGTGTAAAACTTGAATATCGTCAATAAATGAAAAAAGTATGATTTTTTAGCCGAGATTGATGTTGTTAGTGTTTAATTTTATGACATAGTAGACGTATTTTTTTCTTGAACTATGGTTTTATTTCTATAATTGTATTTCTTATTGTACATTAACTCCAAAGTGGGTAAGAAATGAGATTATTGTTATTTTATAATTGAAAGCTGTGTAGATATATTTACTATTAATTAAATTTTAGTTTACATTCATGTTAACATTCATTAAGAGTTCAATCCTTCATTAATTTTCAAGGCAGTCTTATCAAAAGGAATTAAAGTTGATTCAATTGGGAGAGCATTTCTGCGATAAAGACGTTTTGCTTGCCGGCTTATCAGGACAAAGAAAATATATTCATTCGTAAACACGTATGTCAGATTTGACAAATCATCAAATGTAGGTTTTGTTATACAACGTTGTTAGTTTAGTCTCATTGGACAAATTATAACTAGACAAGAAAAACAAAAGTTCAAGTGACTGGAGAGTCGAATGTAAACATTTTACATTTTGGAACAAAGTTTTCGATTTGCCGTCGCTAATGAATATAGTTTGAAATGATTCGCAGTAAATATAAATTAAAGATAGTTATTAACAGGAAGATGAAATATAAAGTAGAGAAGGAACATAAGAAAACACTTACCCACATGTACGTCAAGGCTCAGTATATACAACCTTTTAAACATTTAATTATCTGATTATGTAATAGATACTTTTAGAAAAAGGAAATAGACTAGCTGTAGTTATTGACACACTATCGAACTGGCGTTACTCAGCACTCGCCTAAGAAAAATTACTCGAAACGATCGATAAACTAAACTGATTAGTTGAAACAGCCACCTCGTCACGGTGACCTCGCAATTGTTCTTTATTGGTTGACCACAACCGATGGCCGATCCATCTTGTTTGTTAAGACAATGACTCTAGGAACAAGCACAGTGGTCAGAGTCGATCGAGATAAAATTACTCACTGGAGGGATATCGTGACACAATGTACAGACTAATCATTCACTTAAATGAACAGTGGTTAGAATTTTCGAAAGAATGTCAAAACCACTTTCTTGAATTATTTAATAATTTTATTTTCAAACGGTTATTTGAAACTTCCATAATTTATACTTGAATTTGCATTCATTTAATCGCAATTGTTCTTGTGAAGTTGATTTTTTAGTTAAAATATTTTGCAAATCTACTTATTTTTCGAAGTGTACCGAAAATAACACCGCAAAATAACATGCGCATTGAAAATGAAATATACAATAAAAGAACAAACAATACAAAAATATAATAGATTTTGAGTAATTAAACGTTTCGATGAAGTTTTCAGTCTATGTTGAGAAGAGGAGAAATGTTGGTTTTGCACTTAAAAAACTTCACTAGCTACATGATTGTCAAGTTCATAAGCGAGATGCGATTTACGAAAGTTCTCTACCATTTATATCCAAGTGTATTTTAACTTACAATTTATTATACGTTCACC
Organism: Gryllus longicercus; assembly: GCA_038098605.1. Taxonomy (NCBI): domain Eukaryota; kingdom Metazoa; phylum Arthropoda; class Insecta; order Orthoptera; family Gryllidae; genus Gryllus; species Gryllus longicercus. Next base: position 88,753 of record JAZDUA010001092.1, on the reverse strand, counting down.
TGAAAGATATGGCCTCAGGAAATCAGAAAACGTATTTGGGCGGTCAGAGTAAGAAACTCGAAAGTAAGAAAACTAGTAAGTCGTAGTAATTACACTAATTCAAAAATGACCTTTTTTGACCAGAAATGACGAAATATTCAAATTAATTTTATTTCTTCTTTCTCCACATTTCTGCCATTCAAGGATGTTGATACAAGATTTATATAATATTAAAGGCTGAATCATCCAAAAATCTTAGTATCAATACACCGGCATAAGTACATTCGATTGTTAGGTAACATGAGTTTGGCAAGCGTTAGTTCGTGCTAGAGTTGCTCGTATAAGAATTAAAACGTTTCTCCCGAAATATCTGTTCCGTTCCCCATAAGTTTGAGAATATTATGTGCCACTTCTCTCTATATATCTTGCTTACTTTCTTGTTCGATTAAATTTCACAAAATTAACAAAAATCATCATAGAGGTACCCAGTGGGGATGTCCTCGTTCAGAAATAAGAGCACTAATTTACAATGTACTTGTAACTTCGAGCCACTATTGATTTTAATTAAAGCTAATACTCACCTGTGAAGTGGTATTTCCACTGACCTGGTAATTTTTTTTAAAATTAGTTGGTTGTTTTGCCTAACAATGAAACATGAGTTTCGTTGTTGTAAAACCTAATTTCTAGATGGTTCCCTCGCAAGAAACTTCCCCGGATCACCCCGGCGCAGCCGATCAGTCGCGAGTGAGCGCACGGGCAGGTGGGCGGGTGGACGGCGCGGGTATGCGGGCGCATATTTGCCCGAGCCCCAGGGTTCCGCAGTCCGCCCCCTCCTCTCCCCTCCCCCGCAACCCCCCTGGTCCCGGGACAATCCTCTTCTGGCGGGATCCGCAGCTGGCACCCGCCACGCCGCCGCCGGGGGCCTTGCCAACGCCCCCTCCGTTACTTACGACTGGAAGCCGGTGGCGGGCCCCGACGCGGCGGTTTACAGCGCCTCTCCGCAGTCACTATTTCACTGCTGCGTTTGAACCATCCGCGGGCGCAAGTGGCGAGGCAAACCTATTGGGTGGTTCTTTAGAAATGTCTAGGCGGCGGGTGAGTTCTCTTGTTTAGTACTCAGATGCCAACACTAAACGGGACGCCATATGCAGCTCTTGAAAGTAATAAAGGATGTCTAAGCACAAAACATTAATAGAAATGTAGTACATCGTAAATATTGTAAAATAATCGCAGTAGAATCGAAAATAATAAATAAATGTTCAAATACAAAATATTTGTGCTAACAGGCAATGAAAGTTGAAGCTCAAAAATGTCGTTTTTTACAGGTTTTACGATCTTGACGAAGAACTGTCGGTCTAAACCCCAAGGATACTTGGGTGTAATATAATCAGAATTGACATTTTTTATAGTTTTCCTCTAAATTCCAGTTCGTTTCTATCTTTTCCTCTTTTTTTTTAATAGAGTTAATTTTTTTTAAAAAAATTATACTCACTTCTTTGTCTTTGTGAAAACAGTAGTGGGCATTACACTGTTTTGAAAGCCAATGAGATTAATAAAATAATTAACAAAAAAAAATATTGCATCGGTGGCCTATAGTGTAGAATAAATTCCATTTTACTACAAAATATGCCTGATGAATAAGTTACATTTTCTCGTGCTTTATCCTGAATTTCCCATACCAATGCCCATTACGAAGTCAGCTTCCTTTACCTTTAGGAAGCAGCGCTTTCAACAACTGAAATCCCAGGCTAATTGTAGCAATGACAGGCAGCCAGAACACCATCCCAACACCGTTTCACCTCTTCTCAAGGACCTGTTGGCCCGTCCCTCGGACACGCACGCTTCCTCCCCCTCCCCCTCCCCCTCCTCCTCCTCCCCCTCCTCTTCCGTCTGCTCGCCGCGCGGTGCAGAGGTCGTTTTCCCCACGACCCCTCCGCATCCAGACACCCGCGCGAAAAGGCGAAGTCAGCTCGGCACAAAAGGGGAACAAGAGCGAGGACAAAACCCGTCCTCCGAGGACACGCCGCTGCTGGCCGGGCCCCCCGCGGAGCCAACGCGTCGGCGGAAACACACGCGCGCGTATCCGCCCCCCCCCCCCACGCCCCCCCCCCCCGGCGCCCGCGTGTTTCGCTCGCCACGGCGGAGCGCGCGCTTTGGATCTGCGCTCTCGGGCGACGGCTTCGTTGAACGGCTGGCGGTAGCTCAGGGCCAGCATTGCGACTGCGTCTACAGCGACTCACTCCGAGAGGTCCTAGCGTTCGAGTCCCGACTTCGGCAGGACTTTCGACTAGTTATTTGGAGCGCTGTCGGGAGGAGAATTCCAGCGGCCGGCTGCTCTGATTGGGTTTCCGATTTACACCAGGCGAATGTCGGAGCAGTACCATAACAAACCGGCCATGGACAGCGTGCGATCTTTCACGCTTCTTTGTTGTCCTATGTGTTTATGTTTCGTGTGAGAAAACATTCAAGAAAACCAATGAAACATATTATTAACGCAGATACAACAAATATCAGGTCGTGCAGTTTAGCAAATCCCTTACTTCTTAGGGTGTGAGTTACCTTAAGTTTTCTGAACAGCGAAGGTACATGAGCATGGCTCAAATGGTAGTGTGCTCCTCATCGAGTGTCTTGCTTGCTTTTCTATGGTCGTCGAGTGCACTGAAAACCTGTGCAAACTCTACTTGGGATCGCAGACCGTTCTCAAACTTGGAAACGCCAAATTCCATGGATATCCGTTCGTATATATTTCTTCGACATACCGGGGACTTCGAATGACAAGGTTCTGTCCAACGTCAAAGAAATTTTACAGGAGAGCATTGTGATTTTTTGGAAGAATGTAATAATGTTAAGAAAAATGGTATATCATTTTCGTTCAAAGGTTGGATTTCCAGTCTGTTTTGTACGTGGCATGGTGTGGAATTGAACATGTGATGACATATTTCGCCAAAAATGTCTGAAAGAACTTTATCTTTCTCAATCTTTTTGTTTTATGCACTTATTTATCCTGAAGAAGCCTTCAAGCTACTGCCAATTCTCTGCAAGTTCACTGTGACATTTCCGTCCGTTCTCCACTGTCGGGATATCTGCGATCATACAATTCTAGAATGCACTCGAAGCATCTCTTAATTCACCAGCCCCTCATTTCGAGGAAGAGTTTGAAAACGATTTCTGTCCTACTTTCACAGTCCTGACCATATCGTGTTTTCAACGTTTCACATAGAAAATGTTGGACGAGGAGTGCACTTTTCACGCTGCATACTGCAACCTCGTTCGTCCGTGGAGTTGCAGTACTCCCACGGTTCGACCTCCCGTGGAGAACCCGTTTGGGTCCTGCGGTCACAGGTGCTTCTCGGAATTTCGAGTTCTTGTCCGCAGCACTTTACAACCCACTTCTTCCGCCTCTAAGCAATGGTCGAGATGTTTCGAAGCCCCAAAAGAGAGCGCGCTTTTGCACATCAAAACCTTTTTAAAGTACTCAGTACCTCCCTTTCTCTACCACTCCCGAAATCTTGTCTGACAGGAGCATCTAAGTAATTTGAATGTCTGTTACATGTACTCAGCGACCCAACTCGACCACCAATGACACCAATGACAATCTACCGACCTTTTAAAAATATTGCGTTCTTTAGTTATATACTTCCTACCAATTCGTTACTTCATACATTTTCCTATTTATCTTTCGAAATTTCTCCCACAGACATTTCCTTGGTACAACAGTGTTCAACATGATCGTGACTTTGTTACGTGTGAAAATGCGAGAAACCCTGTTACATCGCATTTTCCTATTTCCTGCAGATAACTTGATTCTACATTTCGATTTTCTCGATATATCGAATTTGTAGTGGTTCTAGTTTCAAGCGAAATATTTATGGTCCTAGAATCTTCTTCAGGAGAAAACGTATTTGATCACTCAACCTACATTTGGATTGACATTAGCGTGTATTACATATGCATATTTCTTAACCTATTAACAACTCCAGTTTCTTGTGAAATGGCCTTCAATATGCCCGTTCAGAGATAAATTGGAACTTCGAAAATGCATTCTCAATCTCTTGCCTTTGCGCACATTCATTCACCGGCTGATGAATAGGGAAAATTTAGTAGAAACATTTGTGAACATGTACCGGCCTTTTAAAAACATTACATTCTTTAGTTATATAGTTCCTATCAATTCGTTGCTTCATACGTTTTCCTATTTATCTTTCGAAATTTCTCCCACAGACATTTATAAACAAATACTAAACACTAGGAATTTTTCCTCTTCGGTTTCTTTCTTGTACATCGCTTCCTCTCCAAAATAGACCTTTGTTCGTAGTTGTACAATATCACCCACCACTCAGTTCTCCCTTCACGGAGCCCCGCAATCCCCTTCTTCTCTCCTTCCCCACTCGCCCCCCTTCCGGACCGGACCGCCGCTTTCCGTTCGCGAGGTAATTAAAAGCGCAGTCTTGTTAAGGGCCATGATAAGTTTGCGGCGGTCGTACATGCGGGCGTGTATTGCCCTAACATCGCCACCCTCGCAACCATTGCTAACTAAATTGCGTGCCGTCGCCGTTGCTCATTACACTTTTTCCTCCGCTTCTGCGTAGCGTCATCTCTACTCCTTTGCTGCTCTGATCCCCTCTGCGGTCGCTGACTCTGCCTTCATCACGTGGCTTCTCCGCCATGACCGCTTCAACCAGCGCCTTCACCAACGCTGCAGATCCTCAAACTCGCCCAATGCGTCCGCTAGAGCCACGCCTTCACCTCCAACCCCATCGGCTCCATAACCGCCAACGTCACAAGCCTTTGACTACCGCAGCTTCTTCTTTCGCATCCAATACCTCCACCTTCCTTCCGTCTCCACCATCACCTCGACTTCTTTCACTGTCAGATTTACCGCCAACTTCACCACCACCATCACCTCCAACACCATCCCCAACATCACCTCCGGCTACACCAATACCACCAACATCACCACCTCTAACACCATCCCTAACACCACCTCCAAGACCACTTCCAACACCACTTCCAACACCATCTCCAACACCAACATCACCACTCCTCTAACACCCGCTCCATCACACCATTACGACTTCCAACACCAGTCCATCACCACCATTACCCCCTCCCAGTCTGTGCTGTTGACGGAGCCCGCTGGGGGCGGAAGACAGTTGGCGCGTAGAATGCCCGCGTGGGCGGCGTCGCGCCGGCGTGCTCGCGAAGATCCCGCGCTTCTCCCTAATTAAGGGAAAACCCCCCGTTACACACGCGGCTACCTCCGCCGACACTGCTGCTCTGCTAAGGCTACCATCATCTGCGATGCCGTTAACATAGGCTTACGCTTTCTCGTCACTGCTGCTGCTTCCGGTTTACAGTCGGGATGATCACATGAACACGAGTACCCTTTGAATTCATCTGTTTTTTATGTTGGTGTTCATCAAATGTAAATACTCTAATTATTATGATCGTAAAAGTAGTTTGAAGGGAAAACATTATAATTTATTATTACATCCACATTGAACTTTGATTCAAGTCACTTGGTGGTTTTGCGGGGCACTTCCTTCATCTAAAATAATGTCTCGATAATTTCTCGTCGATTTTCCCGACTAGAAAAGTCAGAAAACTTTCGAGTACATATTTTGGCTTAGTATCCACTTCTCTCGGTAAAGAACTTGGAATTAGAATTGTCAAATCTTAGAACACATTGAAGCATTCGTGCTTTTTTCGTTAAAAAGTGTTGTTTTCGATTGAAATTCGAAAATTCAGGATGACGATATCTTGATGCTTTATTCCCTGAATTAGGGACTAAAATATGAAATTACTCACACGATTGAGTTTTAAATCTTTTTTTAATATAAAAAATCTTTTAAATTATAAAAATCGTTAATCACCATGTAATAATAAAATAATAAATCAGAAATCGGCAACACCGGAGGGAAAAATTGAACTTACTCTTCTTTCACGTCAATCGAAGGAACTTGGATTGCCATCGCTCACGACCTCAAACACGTGCCTCAAGTACACTACTTCTACCATTGTCACATCGCGGGCACAAAGAACCTCTGCAGCAACGGGAACGGCGTCGTCTATCTCCACAGCCCGGGGCGTCTCCTATTTCTCATGTGCCTGATCCGGACGACTCGAGCTACAAAAGCGACCGACCACACTCGGGCACGACGCAATTAGTGCCGATTGCGAGACGTCTTGTGAATGGCAGCGGCCGTGTGCCGTCTCCCATGCCCGCAGCCAATCAGGGACTCGATCGCGGCCCGGGAGAAAAAAAGGAGTTTGTTTGCGGCAAATTACATTAACACAGAAAGGTTCTTATTAAATTGAAACAATGTAAGAGGGAGAGATAACTCTTTATTCCCCTCCGGTCGAGATTAGAGGTGGCAGGAAGTGCCTTTATTATTGGAGGAGCTGGAGGAGGGGCGCTTTATGGCTGTTGGCTCCGCAAACTAGTTGGTGAACGGAACTGCATGTGCAGTTGATATGCGTGGTCTTATCTGAACATAATACTGAACTTGTAACGGTTGTGATTTGTATGGTTCTTCAGAACATCCGTTATACTCTTTGCGCGCTATGTATTAATGCATGGGCAACTAACGAGTTAATCGTTTCTAACATTCACCGTTAGGTATGAATTATCAGATCTTCACGACAGTCTGTACGTTAAATTTAAACTTTCAGTGATTACTTTTGAATGTAGAAGTGTGGAATTCTTCCTTGTGTGTAACGCTCAAAAATAACGTATTAGATTATATTTCAGAAAATCCACCTTCTCGTGAAATGCTATTTCTTTCCGTAATTCTCTGTACACATATACTAGTAGTTTCATATGACAGGAAAGAACTCCACGATGCTCCATATCCTTTACAAGCTTACTAATGCTTTTGAGATTATTCATATCTTCCTGTTCGAAAAATGGAATTTAAAGCTCCATATCTAGTACAAGCTTACTAATGCTATTGAGATTATTCATATCTTCCTGTCCGAATAGTGGAATTGAAAAATTAGAAAAACATGTATTAGCTACGTTAATAATTGATGTAGCTTTCGAGATAAAACAGTTTGTTTTAAAATTTATCAATAGTCTTTGAAAAAACCTTAAATTCATTCACCTACGACGGCATGAAATGTGCAAGCGTTGTGGTACTGCTTTCATCGCAGACCCGCACCGGCCTCCTTGGCGACCAACCGCAGGGCTCAGCGCTCTCACAGGGAAGGCACCTGCGCGGCGGCGGCGGCGGCGGCGGCGCCGAGAGGCTGGAGTCGGCGCAGTGCAATATGCGCGCGTTGCCTTGGCGACGCCCCCGCCGCCCCCGCCGCCCCCGCCGCCCCCGCCGCCCCCGCCGCCCCCGCCGCCCCCGCACCAGCAACTCCGCCGACCATGCTAACCCCGCCGGCCCGCCCGTTCTGCCGCCCCGCCGCGCCCGCCGCCCCGCCGCCCCGCCGCCCCGCCCCCCCACCGCCCCCGCCACCCCGATGTCCCCGCCGCCCCCGCCGCCACGGCCGCCCCCGCCGCCTCCGCCGCCCCGCCGCCCCCGCCCCGTCACACATGCCGCTTCTGCCGCCCCCGTGTCCCCGCCCCCGCCACTGCCACCCCCGTCACCCCCACCCCTGCCACCCCCGTTGCCCCCACCGCAGCTCCCACCGCCCGCGCCACCCACGCCGCCCCCGCCGCCTCGTCGCCCCTGCCCCCCCCCGCATCCCCCCGCCCCAACCTCCCTGCCGCACACCACCTTCGCAGCTGCTACTCCCATCTCCACCGCCACCACCTTCTCTCCCACCCGCCGCCACTTTCCCGGCCTCTCATTCTCTCCTGCCGCCGCAGCGCCGCCTCTGCCGACGGTGCACCTTGGTATTCTCCTCTCGCCGTCGACGTCTCGCCCTTTCCCAACCTGCTGCCTCCGCCCCGCCCTTGCCACTGGCTCAGCCCCCATAACACCGCCTCTGCTCCTGGCTCCACCCTCTCCCCCGTGCACGTCCCCACTACCACCACAGACACCCCCCATCTTTGCTTGCACTGTTTGTGTTCCCTGTGCACTGATCTCACCACGACATATTCCTCCTACCATTCCATGGAGCAACAAACAAATAATTTAACTTTTTTTCAGGTTAGACCTGACGGGTTTGAATTTTTTGCGCATCAGACAGCTTGCAGGACTATTTACTGTAAGAACAGAACAATGAATGTTCGTTCAAATGTCGTTCAATGAATAGTCATATTTTCTGCCACGGATTTCTCCATCTTCTTCTCTCTTCCTTAACTGAAAGCGAGCGAGCAGATTATTTCTTACTCCCTGGACGAGATAAAAGTCTCGAAAGTGTGGTTTCCATTCAACTTGTATCAACCTGCACACGTGTCGGAGCAGCTCGACCTCCGCGAGAGCAGGCGTCATTTTCACCTCGACGCTCCTCGTCGGGAGGGGCTGGCCGCGTTCCGCCGGCGCCTTTCACGCGATCCGCATTCTCAGAGAGGCGGTCCACTTGTCGTGTTTACAATGACAAATCCAATGAGACTTCGCGCCTGCAATCGCCCCATCGCTGAGCTCGCCTAATCGTGCCACCCCCGCCCCCACTCCCGCCAGCTCACCACCCCCACCCCCGCCTCCGCCCCCGCCCCCACTCCCGCCCCCGTCCCCGCCACCGCCACCACCCCCGCCCCCGTCCCCGCCCCCGCCACCACCTCAGCCTCAGCCTCAGCCTCCGCCTCCTCCTCCACCTCCTCCGCCTCCGCCTCCGCCTCCGCCCCCGCTCCCGCCACCACCACCATCACGACCTCCACCTCCCCACCGCCGCGTGAAAGCACTTAGGCGGTTGCGTGCGCGAGCCCCCATGGACCACACGCGCGCCATCCGTCGCCCGCCGCCTGATGTATCTAGATTTGATATTCTTAAAATCTCGCGTCACGACCGGACTACTAAATGGGTGTTCACACGGCGACACGTTGAGGGGGTTTTGTATCGGGCGCTGGGGCTATTGTTCGGGGCTGCCGCGTGCCTGGCGGGCTGGAGGCCGAGGGCCCGATTCCAGCCCCCCCCCCCCCCTCCCGCCCGCGCCCGGGTCTGCCGGCCCCGACAGCAGCCTCTCGCCCACTGGCTATCCGTTCTCATTCTGCCGCGCCCGCTAGTTGCTCCGTGGCGTAGTGGCCAGCCCCTTCGCCGTGTGTTTCTGAATTCATGAGTTCAAGTCCAGATCGATCCGTGTGGATTTGCTGCTGGACGAAATATTGTTTTTGTTTTCTCTACCTCTCATTCCACTATTAATCCATCTTCATGAACATCATATGATTATTACATGTACATCAAATTATTCATCTCGGGTAGTAAGGGTGAAAATGCTTAGAGACAGACAATCAGAATAAAGATTACTATTACTTACCTCGAAGTGACATCTAATCCCCTCTTCCAACATCATCTCTACACACAATATCATTTCTCTACCTTCACGGGTTCTTCAAAAATATATACACAATATAAAGTGCCTTTCTTTTTTAATGTACTTTGGCGATAGTACTGCGTTGCTTAAAAAAGAAAGAAATATTTTTTCTTCGCGTTCTTTATTTTGTAGAACGTGCCCCTTTTTGGAAAAAAATAGTAACAGTTCCTAACTCTTCGTCCGTCGCCCTCAAAACATTGATCCCGCAATCTTCCCTTTCCCGTCCCTCCTGATTCCGCTTTCCACGACATTTCATCAGGCATTGCCTTTACATGAGAGCGGACGGTGCCGTGTCCGGAGTCAGTAGCTTCTTGGCCGTCCGGGAGGCGCCGCGTCCCAAGCACAGGTGCCAAAGTTTTGGCCGCTACTCGGCGTCCTTCCTCAGGGCAAAATACCGCTTCCTTTGCATTCCATTGCGCCCTGAGGACGGTCGCACAATGGCGGCCGAAACGTTGGCACCTGTGCCTGGGACGCGGGTCTACCCGGCAGCCAAATAGTTGTTGCCTTTATATCCCTGCTTCTCTTCATTCTTTCCTCACAAAGAGTGATATTTCTTCTTCCAGTCCTACCAATTTCGTTCTCACTTCGTTCACTACTATATCTTCTTTCACCCCTCTAATATGCGTTTGCTGCCAACTCTTCTTTCTCTCTCTCCCTATCTCTCCCTATCTCTTCCTCTCTCTTCCTCTCTCTCCCTCTCTCTCCCTGTCTCTCTCCCTCTCTCTCCCTGTCTCTCCCCCTCTCTCTCCCTCTCTCTCTCCCTCTCTCCCCCTCTCTCTCCCTCTATCCCTCTCTCTCCCTCTCTCTCCCTCTCTCCCTCTCTCTCCCTCTCTCCCTCCCTCTCTCTCCCTCTCTCTCGCTCTCTCTCGCTCTCTCTCTTATTCATCCTCCATCACATCCCTTTCGTCGTCGACCCTTCTTTCCGCCGTCATCTCTGCGTCCGCCCCCGCCCCCGCTGCGCGGCGCGCCGAGTGGCGGGCTGACGTCCGCCGCTACTGCATTCCTGCTCAGCTTTGCCGGGCGGGTATTCTCCGCGCCTTGTCACGTCGAGGGCGCCTGACAGATCCCGCGCGCTCGATGGCGGGGACCGGATTACCGCCCCCCCCCGCCCTCCCCGCCCACCCCGCCCGCGGAGCCGCTTCCCAACGCCCGTCGTCGCCCCGGGGCTCCGCCCGCGGCACTCTCCTCGAGCGCCGAACGGCCGCTTTTCCTTTGTTATCTAGCCCTCTTATTAGACTGCTCACTGCTCCGAACGTAGAAGCGGTCACTTCACTGCAGATAAAGTAAGGTTCACGGGCTGCAACATTCGCACAACTCGAATAAATACGTATTAAATCCGTTTACGACATTTTATAGTAGTTATTACAGACGGAACTGACATGACACTTTCTAGTAATGCTCACTGAATAATGCATCAGATATTAAGCGTGTGATACCTGCATTTCAATCGCCACCGATAACTTTAAACATTTTTATCTCAAAACTTCACGTTTCATGTGCCAATATTGCGGTTCATTAATGAAATAAATCAAATATATGTTCGCTTTAGTGGGAATTTTATTTAACTTACTGCGGTTAATAAATGTTGTTGCAATCTCACAAATGTGGATAATAAATGAAACAATTTTGTATCGATTGTGACAAAAATAATAAATGTAAATAACGAAAAAAAAGCAAAACTCTTAATTTTAGTGTTGCAACCTCCCTCTCAAACCTGTCGGCTTCGCTCATTGGTCAGCGTGCTCGCTTTCCATGACACGACCCCGGGTTCGAGTAGACAGGCAAGATTATATAGTGTGCGTTTTCCTTGCCTTATCCCAATGTATGTCGCTGTGTGAGGAGAAAATTCACTTCTCAGGTTCAGAAGTACAGCATGAGTGTGGCTTCGTGCCAACCATACGTACTCCATTTACCCATTGCTGCGAAGCAGGGACGCCGCCGTAGGCCATGGCCCGTACACAAGCTGACGCGCTAAGTATAAACATACAAACAAACAAACAAACAAAACTCTCTCAACAACTTCCCGCCATACAAGATTATAATTTTTTGAAAAACTTCCCAATGCTGTTTCGAATCTTAGTCGCCAACAGCTAACACTAATGAAGGAACTTTTCATTGAATCAGGAAATACGTACACACAAAATAGAAAACCAATCTTGCATGGTTGCAATTCAATGTTCATGTATACGAGAAAATTATGACGACGTGTGTGCTTCCATCCAGTGTCTGGTCTCCATGCTTCTTTTCTCCTCCGTTGCTCCCTTCTTGTGACTCTCGCCTCAGTTGCCCCCCCTCCCCCCCCCCCCAATCTCCTCGCTGGCTTCGTCACCCGGCTGTCTCGACGAAGTTCGTTATCCGAGTAGCAGCTTGAAGGATACTCCGTTTCATAATCTTGGCAGGCTGAAAAGAATACTAAGCCACTTAGGTGCAGCGTGCGACATACACACACATTCTTGGGTGTTTTTTTGTACGCCAGACGAGGGTCAGGCTGATTCCAAAAATACCATCGCTCCCAAATAAATAAATAAAAATAATACACGAAAGAATGGTGTGAAAAAATGAAGCAATGATGGAAAAAATAAACAATAGGTAAGAGAACACAGTATAAATAATAAATAATTAAATGCCTCTAAAGTTCTTTCTCCTTTTTCTTCGCAATTGCATTAAGTAGTTGTTTATTTGAAGCCAATTTTATTGCGTTTTAATCCCCATAAAAATTCTCTACGTGATTGACCGTAATAAAATAAACAAAGCAGAGCCCACACGTGATAAGTTTGACGGAAACGCTTATTGAAACCTTTAATCTGAAGATCAAAACGATTAATAAGATCAGAAGAGGTGAAAGCGCCGGACTGTATACAGAATGATAGTATTACTGTACCACAAGCTACTGTACTTAATTTCTATTTTGACTGAAAATGATTGCTGAAATAAACTTAAAAAAGTAAAAATAATAATTGTACATTAATGTTTATCCAACATAACACTTAAAAAAGAGATAAAACGACGGAATGAAGGAAATTAAGATATTGTTGATTTTACTTCATCTTTAGATAATTTTAAATAGTTATGTAACGTACATCCTTATCAATTATTTCGTTCAAAATACGTGGCTACGCAACACCTTAACTTTGCAGCCGCCGTCAAGAGCCGTTTTTTCTTCTTCTTCTGTCAGTTCGGCCTGGCTCGTCCTTGCCTCGTACCCCCACAAACATTTTCCACCGCCGCACTCTCGACTCCATGTCAACTTTCGTTTGATGCGGTCGTTCCCTCCCTCACCGCAGGGCATTAGAGAACTTCTTGTTCGTCTCCGGTGATTTGTCACAAAAAAGAAAACTCCGTTCATTGTGTGTCGCTTGACCTCGATCTCCGTCGGCGATCGATCGCGGGATTTAAAGACGCGTCCAATCACCGGGTGATCACTGGGCAGGTCTAATCCGGAATGATGTATGGTTGAGCGCCCGCCTTGTCACTTCTCGACGACTGTCCTGTCACGCTCCTGTGAGCTCCGGGGCGCACTTTTGAGAGACAGAAACGTCAGATCGATTCAAATAATTAAACTTCACGTATGCTTCCGGAGTTGACGCCTACGTACCAAGAAATAATACTCGTGAAAAAAATATTCCTGAAATTACGTCTTCTTAAGTATAGATGTTGCAATATCTCACGTTGAATTAGTTAGTAATGTAAGTGATAACGCAACGTTTTAGAATACAATAGTAACAATAGATATTTTCCTTGTGACATAGTTTTAACATCACGTCGTTCAGTATTTTCCATCGGTTTGGCAATTAAAAGATTTCTATATATGTGAAGTTGTGGATAACACCCGTATGTTAGGAAACGTCTCTTTGTTCTTATGAAGAATCGGGTGAAATGTTCTTGAAATGGAAATAATAATAACAATAATAATAGTAATAATAATAATAATAATAATAATAATAATAATAATAATAATAATTATAATAATAATAATAATAATAATAATAATAATAATAATAATAATAATAATAATAATAATAATAATATCCATTTTGTGCCCGTGGGTTGAGCGGCGCCTGCCGTGGCCAACCGCTCCTAATCCACTCGCCGTCCCCGGAGGCGCCTCGGCGCTGCTCGAGCAGCCGCCCGTGACGATGTTGATGCGCCCGGTCTGGGTCGCGGCCCCCGTAAATGACGTCATTAAGCCGCGGCCACTCGCGCGGGTGACGGAGTTCCGGTCGCCCGAGCGCCTGCGCCCGCCTGCATTACCGCTCTTCTGCACTTGCAACCTCGCGGTGATGCTAAGCCATCAAACTCGTTCGATACTTAGTTCCTCCTGACAATTTCCGGCTACTGCCGGACAGCACCGAAATAGGCCGCAGCCACGCGCGATCTTTTCTTCCTATTCCTTGTCTTCTCGTCTCCCTTAACTTACACACTTTCATGTGCTACGCTACCTCGCAATTCTGGTTACCAGCCGGGAGCTTAGGACTTTCGCTGGGTGGGGCGGTACCCAGCTGGGTGAAATACCTGGACGCGGAAATGTCTCCCGAGCTGACGTGTAAGGCGGTGCTAGATCTCACCATCTAGGGGGGAGAGACACTAACATCTCCCGGGATAAAACATTCGTTATTCTACTGGGACTAATGACCTTAGCATTTGATGTGTTCGGAAACATTAATCAGTCAATGATGTGATACCGTAAATAAAACTTTATTGTTGTTACTGTTTTAAAAAAAAAATATTTTTAAATGCATGTCCATTGGCCTATCACCTCCCTCATCAGGCTATACTGCTAAGAATTTCTTGGAACTACATGGTCTCCCCACTTGGTGTTGCCTCTAATATTCGTTGTCAGGAAGCGACATAAAGAATGAAATTCGGGATTTGTGAACCACTAATACAATTTTTTGATGCAAACTAATTTTAAACGATGTGTTAGTGGCTATTAAATTCACTTTCCACATTATTCTGGTGAGAAGCTTATGCTTAGGAGTTTGTTTGAGTACTTTGTATGCGCTGCTGAGAGTAAGTTGATTTTAAGTAAATTAAATTATAGGAACAAACTTTAGCGGTTATGGAATTCTTGGTCGCGGGTCGTGGTTAAGACAAATGACGTCGTTTAATTTTGAACTCTCATGTGACGCACTTCCGGTAGGACGAGGCGCCAGCGCCTATCAGATGTCCGTCGCACAGGGCGGAAGACGAACATAGTCGTGAACAACGCGGGTATTTTATCGCGTTAAACGAAAGACATTTGATTTTATGGCAGTCTTCGCATAAAACTCGTTAGTATACCTACACACGAAAAACACTTCACTTCCTGCACGTGTCTCTAATTTATTTTCTTATTAAAGGTAACTTTAAGAAATATATTAAATATCTCCTGATAACATCAGGAAAGCCAGATGATGAATACAACCTGCCCGAAAAGCAGTCCCAATAAAAATTTTTCACAGACCTGTGTTCACATAACTCTAAGTCGGCAATTCGTCTCCTAGACCTACCCCCATACCTCGTCTGGCAGATCGCCAGAAGCAAAACATCGATTAAAGAAAATAAAGAGGCTGCTTCGCCATTACCATCGCGGCGGCAATACGCGGTAGAGCACACGTAGGGAGACAGTCGGCACAAGGGGAGGCGTGGATTCACAAACCGGTGGGTATAACTCACGTTGTCACGTCTGGTTTTATCAACCCGCCTGCGCCCGTTTCCCCTCAATTATTCAAATGCCGCCGCTGCAATCTGCGCGATAATCTTCGGCGTCGGCCTTGTGCATTAGCATAATGCGAACGCTCGCTTGTCCGCGCCTTCGCTGCCTAAGTGGCGGACGGAGACACTAGGCGTCGTGTCACTTCCAATGGCGGACAGCCTCAGAGTCGGTGTGTGATAACTATGGGGTGATGTCATTCTGGCCTCTACTCTTTCGCAAATGAATCGGGAATGATTTTTTCCTGTTGTCGTGTGAGAAATATGAGTAATATTTGGGGTCACACATTTTATAGGATGTCGAATGAAGGAAAGTTTGAGAATATTGAAATCTAAAAATTGTAAATAAGAAAAAAATGCTATTATACATTTTGGAAAATGTAAAACATTTTCTCATGTTAACTATAGCTATTTTTTTCGTATGTAACTACATTGCCCAGAGGAGAGAAGGATAAATAGGGAAATTAATGTATATTTCTGAGTTCATCCTTGTATCTGTTAATACTCAACAACGAAAAATGTGAGAATGAACAACTTGAAAATGAAAGTCGGGTGTATGTTAATTTTCCTTTAATGTTTTTTTTTTTTACTTTTTGTGTCTAGAATTTTCTCTCAAAGAAAGAATCTAAAGAAATGTTTTTGGGAAGCACCATACAATTTGTATTCTACATAAATTTAGATTGTTAGATATGCTAGTCTCTTACATGATGTTTTGGTTGACAAAATCGAAAACAATAATGATAATCTGGTATATATAAAGAGCAAAACCATAAGACAACAATTCTTTTAAAAAATTGAAATAATATTAAATACACCACAAAGAAAATCCGCAAAAGCCTTAAAACCTTAGACAACAGCGTTTACACTTTTTTGTCTAAAAAAACTACTTTTTTGAAAAACCTTTCTTCTCCTCCACATTATATCAAGTAATTGCAACATACGTGTACAGCACGTGAGAAAACCTTTTCACCTAGCTTGCTAATGAGATACTTCCCGTCTCTATGAGCGTGTCTAGAGGGGTATTACGACTTAACTAGACGTAATTAAGGTCGGAAGGCAGACGAACCTCTCTGCACAACTGGACACTTTCTAGGGTTCCCTTCCAACAGCAGCTGCAGCAGAAGCAGGAAGCGTAGAGAGTTCGGTGTGAATACTTTGCCTATTGGCGGAGTTCTCGGTATCGGCCTATTCTTAACCACACCCACACAACGTTCATCGGTGCCTGCTTGTTCCAGAGGTGTTGTGTCCAGGCAGCACCGGGCCATAACCCTCCCCCCACTCCCCTCTCCCCAAACGCTCCCTCCGTTTTACAGTCTTCTGTTTTTAAACACACCTTTTA
The DNA here is from genome assembly GCA_038098605.1 of Gryllus longicercus. NCBI lineage: Eukaryota > Metazoa > Arthropoda > Insecta > Orthoptera > Gryllidae > Gryllus > Gryllus longicercus. The sequence continues at coordinate 72,321 of JAZDUA010001092.1, read as the reverse complement.
TTGCCTGCCATGATAGCACCGGCGCCCTACACCTAGAGGAGCTGGTAGATGCAATATCGCGCCTGGCGATTCTAGAGACTGCCAGCGTTGCACGTTGTTGGCCGTGAAATACTGCTAGGCGGCTTCCGGTCGTCGCTAGGCGGGGCTCGAAGGCAGGCGTGGGTTTGCCCGGAAAGACAAATAGATTGTTAAATTCATGGGCTGGTTTGTAGCGGCAGAGCTGCATCCGCCACTACTGTGATGCAGCGAAGTGTAGGGGAAGAAGGCTGTTGCGTATACTTCTGCCTGTGCAGAACGTGAAAGAAAGAACTGTTTCGCAACGAACCTATAGTTAGTCACTTCTGCTGGCAGCTGCAAAAGGAATAAGTTACTAAAGAAACGCCGTTGGAAAGTGTTAACAATTTTAATTAAAAGACAGTTAATAAGAATATAAATATATCTGGTACGTGATAATCTATAGATCAGAATAAAATTACCGGAGACCACTTGAGTTTATTTATTTGTCACAGCATTGACGATTTTCAGTCCTAAGAAAACCAAATGATGCTAACCGAATTTGATATACCTCTGGGTACCGTGATTCAAATCCTCATCATCCTGTCCGTAGAGAAAGCTGGTTCGCTGCGTGCTTTCACGGGGGTATACCGTTTATCCTGGCACTCATTCTAGCATTGTTCCATCACTCAAATGATCGTCATCATCACTATCCACTGAAACGATTCATCCGAGATTAGATCTAAAAGGCATTATGAACTGGAGATCATAATTACGTAAGCCTCACCACTCTTGATTTTCGCGAAAGTGTGGCTTATAGTGTTACTACCCAAGTCTTGTTGGCAAGTGAAGGGTTTGGTGTAGTAACAAGATCAGACACATTTGTACCAAAATCGAGATATTAACGTTTACTAACAGAGAGAGTCTTGTAATAGGTATGGCTTACTCTAAACATATCAATTGAGAGGCTTGGTTGTCGAAAGCTCCATGCCACATCGAGTTCATCCGGAGAAGTAAAAAGATTAAGTTCCAATCCGCCGGCTCTCTCCACAGAGTAAAGAATAATTACTTTCGTAGTACAGCGTCATTTGTTATGACACGAGCATCACAATACCTACACAAAAAGAAATAATGGACACGGCGAGTATCTTAACTGTGCAGCAAACCAGGCATTTCTAGAGCCGCCCCCCAAGTGAACGGCAGGCGTGCGAAGAGCGAGGTGTGGGCGCAGGCGCCGCGGCGCCCGGCCGCCCGCCGCGCGTCCTGCGTCGCGCTTTAACTGTTCCGGGAGGTTCCCGCGGGGCCGCGCGGGAAAGCGCGGCGCATATTTCCGCGGATTACGAACTCACCCCGCGCGCGCTCCCGGCCGCAGGACGCGCTTCCCTCCCCGCGGCCTCCTGCCGGAGACAATGGGCGCCCCGCCGCCGGTGCCGCTGCCCACGCCACCGCGCCGCCCGCTGCCATCAGACACGCTCCTGGCCGCGGCCCGCCCGCCGCACCCAACTCATCCTGCCCCATTCTGCCCCATCCTGCCCCATCCCGTACCATCCTGTCCTATCCCACCCACCCCGCCCCATCCTTCCCCACCCCGCCCCAGCCCCAACCATCTCCACCTACCCCATCCCGCCCCCTCCTGCTACATCCTGACACATCCCGCCCCCGCCCGTCCTAGCCCGCCCCAGCCCGCCCCAGCCCGCCCCAGCCCGCCCCAGCCCGCCCCAGCCCGCCCCAGCCCGCCCCAGCCCGCCCCAAACCGCCCCAGCCCGCCCCAGTCCGCCCCAGCCCGCCCCAGCCCGCCCCAGCCCGCCCCAGCCCGCCCCAGCCCGCCCCAGCCCGCCCCAGCCCGCCCCAGCCCGCCCCAGCCCGCCCCAGCCCGCCCCAGCCCGCCCCAGCCCACCCCATTCCCACCAATCTTCACCCACTTCTGATAGCTTTGCACTCCGCCTCCCCGCCACTATGGCCTGCGCTTCCACCTGTGCCTCCCACACCCTCATTATCGCTACTGCCCACAACATCTTCCGCACCTCCGCCGCTACTGTCACCGCCGTTGCCACCGACACCGTCCCCACCACCGTTGCTGGTGCCATAACCACCACCATCCCCACCGACACTGGCACTGCTACCGTCCTCACCACCACAGCTTCCGCTTACATCAATGCTACCGTGCGCCAAGCTTCGCCGCGAACGCTGTCTACCGACCGTACTTATCATCACTCTGTCCCTACCACTGCCACACACGCTTCTGCCTGTACCCATAGCATTGCTGACGTCACCACTTCAGTCTTTGCTTTTCGCGCGTGCATCCTCCTGTGTGATCGGCGCCTCCTTCCCATCTCTTTCCCCACCTCATCCGCTCTCTCTATCTCCCATCCCTTCCACCTTCACATTCATCCCCGACACCTTCCCTGGCTCGTGAATTACATTCTCTACTCTTGAAGTGTTATTTCGTTTTGCTTCTTTCTTTTAAAGTGATTTCTATACGAGGACTGAAGTAGAAAAATCCACAAAACGAGACTCGTCGCTAAGAAATATTTTTATGTATGATTTATTTGCTTATTTTTCCTTATTTACTTCCTCACCATATCCATTATTCTCTTTTCTCTACTCTTCTGTCGCTGATGTCCCCATTCCCGCGCCGCCTCGACTGCTACTCGTACCTTCTTCAGCGCGTCCGAGCCCGCCTTCCGTCCCGCCGTAGGCAGGGCCCTTGCCAAGAAGCAGTCACCGGGAGAGATTGACAGATACACAGGTAGGCGTTCCCCCGCGCGCGCGTTTTTTATTTGTTTCTTCTTTTCTCCCGGTGTTTCCCTCGGCCGACTCCGGCTTCCTCTTTCTCGACCCTCCCCCCTCCCCCTCCCCCTCCCCCTCCCCCTCCTCCTCCCCCTCCCCCCTCCCCCCCCTCCCCCCTCCCCCCCTCTCCCTCTCTCTCTCTCGCTCGCTCGGCTCATCAAGTGGGACTGGTTAGGTATTTCTTCCCTGCTCCGCAGACACACGGGCAACAAGATGCGGAGATAAGCTAATGCTAGGCCCTTGAGTGAGCTTTTAGGTAACTTTATAGTTTACACCTGGACTACACGAGGCAGACGCGCGCCTCAGAGCTTGTGGGATCGGAAGACGACCCCCCAGGCACGTGGGGATCCCATGGTCCTTGTTGGTGGTCGTTGTGTTCACCTCTTGGTTTTCGTAGGCGATCCAAGAACAACTCCCTTTTCGTGTACTTGCGAGTTGTTTTTTTTGCCGACCGTTATTTTGCAACGGGACGAAAATACGGCAAAAACAAACATTGTTGTCATTTCCAACCGGCGTCGGTCATTATGCGTCTTCCTGTTCGCATTAATAATAATTTGTCCGTCTGCCTCGAGACTGGCGGTGGCAGCCAGTGGCTGTGCCGTTGCCACTAATACCAACTTGGCTTTCACAGTCGTGTTCACGACTACGCCGTTAATGCTGGAGCCTTTGACGGCGATACTGGTGTTCTCGATACCTTTTCTGTAATTAAAATTAATCTGTACTTTCACCATCAGAGTAATCATTGTCACAATCCCGGCATATGACTCCATCGACAACGCCATCTCCCTCACAACGCTCACCATCACCACCGTCATCACCATAACCATCTCCGGAATTACGTTCATCCCCAGTATTAATCTCCTTCATGGCATGAGAACCGCTGCCCCCATAGTTATCACCACGATCACATCCATTGGCAGCGTTGTCATACCCACGCCATCATCACCAGAAACCCCTTCGCCCGTATCATCCTCTGAGTTGAATACTTTACATTTGCCCCTTCAGACTTCACAGTCGCCGCCGACATCCCCGCTGACACTGTGTCATCTGGCGGGGACAGTCCAACATGGCGTGCTCAACCGTTTCTGAGTTCATGAATATCGCATTCGCAACTTCTTTTGAGTTGTACTCCCAGAAGCTCTTTCCCGTGGCGACTAATATATGAGGGAAAATTGACAGATACTTGCCGCCTATTTGCCCGAAGGGTTGGCAGTGAATTACTCAAGGAGAGCACGCCGCTTTAAAAAGCTTTTGTTTGATCTACGGCGCACATTAGCTTGACATACGCGCCTTCCAGGCTGAGCGATGAAATTATACATCTTCGAGGAATTATGAAAGGACGAGGAGACAAGAGGAGTTGGACGAGAGAGAGAGAGAGAGAGAATAAAATCATGAGGGGAACGTAACTATGCTGTCGGCTGTCAAGGCTCACCGCCGCACAGGGTGTTTCGCAAATAACTCAACTATATGTTGGTTTTACTTGGTCGAGTGGCGTAGGTATTTGAAGTTGCATTCAAGTACTTGGAGACGACGGCTTTGTGTAAGAGTCCATCGTAATTCATATGTGTTTTAACCTTGTGGTTGTGGGGTTGCTTCTTCGCAAGCCGTGCTCTTTATAATTTCATTCATAATCATTCACTCATTATGTTACCACATTTCAAGCAGTGGAAAGCAATGGCGAACTTTCATGTAATCTTCAAATCATCAGCCAAGGAAAGGGAACAACATAACAGCGTAAGCCTGCTCCCTCCTTGAGCCTTGTTCGACAATCGAGTAAGGCTCTCATCTCATTTCATTACAAGTTTAGGTACGAATTACACTGTTTTCGATGGTACATATTTTGTTCTTTGATTATTTTCATTTTTTGAAAGTATATGACACTTTTTATCAAATTTTAATTTTGTCATCATCGATATTTGAAACTTTCTAAAGAAAGTAAAATAAATTTCAGTCGTCAATCATGGTTTTCAAAGAACTAATGAACATCTTTTATTTATTTCGTAACCCATATCATAAGTATTAATTAAAACTGGAAAATAAGTGCTTTTTTGACTTCGTACAGAAAAAATAAGCCACCGTTTTTTATAATATTAGTGTATCTCCCCTAAATGGAATTGGGGTTATAACTATACAGACCTTAATGTCTGTTGAAATCATTTCACACAGCGCAATCAACTTAAATAAAACCACCCTCTATCAGAGTGCGTATTGCGTAAAAGTAACAAAATGCTTGTGTTCGCCCTCCCTTCTCTTTGTAGCTCGTAAAACCTATTAGAAGACGGAAAATTGCTGCTCACGCCCTCTATCATTACACCAGGTTTCGTAACTCCAAATTCGATGTCAAATAACGTCCTTGTTTTAAATCGCCTCGCCTTATTAGTAGGGCTGACAACCGATTCGCTCTAAATGCGAAGGCGTCGGATCCAATGAGCAACGCAATTCACGCCCTGATCCCCCGACTGGCTTCAGTAGCAACGGGTGGGTCTTACTCCACACGGCACTATCTTCATTAGCACGGTATTACTGCAACGCGAAACAGACTTTCATTCCGGTAGATCGTTAAACAGGTGTCGACTAGGAAATGATCCATTTGGAAAATGAGCATTACGGTAATGGAAACTGGTTGAAGAGGCCCTTTCGTTGCTTCAATAAAAGCAACAAGACGAAGAAACTGACGAAGGTGCGTATAAAATGAGACCTCTCCGCCAGTTTAATGTCTTAAATAATGTCTCACACATTTCAGATATCGATGTTTTAATAATAAGCTGCTTCTTAAAAGGAAATTAATTAAAATAAAGTACCATTAATGACTCCAGAAAGCATTTTTTTGTTCTATTGCCTTTGATCAAATATCAACGTTCGCTATATAACTTTAACAAAAGTTTGGGTCTATTCAGCTCTTAGCCACACAATTCCAATCTTCACGTCTTAGACAGATATGAGATGAATAATTTATTTTTTTCATTCAAAACGTTTTCTCGAAACACGAACAAAGGATTTCTTATTTACATATCCATGACACATCAAGGATATTTTTCGATTCAAGAAATTGAATGAATTCTCACCTGCTGCTCTTGGCGTGTTTAAATGGAAACTAATCCTTTGTTACTCACTTCTTTGTCTGGAACAAAATCACACGAAGTGAGGTGAACGTCAATCTCAGTCTATCATCTGTTCAATTTCGCATTCATCCTTGAAAGCATGCCAATTCAATAAAATTGTGATACATACACGCGAAGATATTTTTTAATTTTATTTTGAAATACTATGTATCTAGTTCTAACCGTCTTGTACGGAATTTGACTACATTTAGTTTTTACTTTGTGCTGTCAAATGAATGTATTGTGTTTGAATTAAAGCGACATATTCTGAACAAAATGTGTTCATTAAAGAGATTAGAAAATTAAAAGTTGTGAAACATTGCCTTCAACATATTTTTTTTCACCACATTCTCTTTCATTATGATAACTACATTATTCATCGTCAGCATTGGTCTATTCTCATGATCTTCATCACCTCTGCAAACGTTACCATAGATAGTACACTACCATCTCCACTGCCACCATCATCTCCGCCTCCATGACCACCGCCTCCACCACCACCACCGACACATACAACCTCCGTCACTAACACCACCGCCACCATCACCACCACATCCATCATTACCCTTCCATCACAACCACTTCCATCACCATCATTTCCATCACCCACATTCATCACCACTACTTCCATCACCATCTCTTTCTCACCACGACTTCCATCACCATATCTTCCATCACCATCTCTTCCATCACCATCTCTTCCATCACCCCCACTTCCATCACCCTCACTTCCATCACCCTCACTTCCATCACCCTCACTTCCATCACCCTCAAATCCATCACCACTACTTCCATCACCGTCTCTTCCTCACCACCATCACCACCACTTCCATCACCACCACTTCCATCACCACCACTTCCATCACCACCTCTTCCATCACCACCACTTCCATCACCACCACTTCCATCACCACCACTTCCATCACCACCACTTCCACCACCATCACATCCACCACCATCACATCCACCACCATCACATCCATCACCATCACATCCATCACCATCACATCCACTACCATCACATCCATCACCATTACATCCATCACCAGTACTTCCATCACCACCTCCATCCCCTCCGCCCCCCCGCCGCCGCGAGGGCCTGTGGCGCGGGGCTTCTTTTTGTGCCAAATCGTAAAAGCCCTCCAAAGAGGGTCTCCGGCTTCAGTAATTGCGGGAGCGCTAATTGGAAGGAAAATTTTAATTTCGGTCGTAAAAGGTCGAGGAGCGATCGGCCGCGAGGCGCAGTTTGTGTTTATTTTGAAATTATGCAAATTCCATCAGTAGCCGACGCAGAAAGTTGTCAGCTCAAGAACTTACAGCTTCATTTAGGAAACTTCTTAGGCGCTCCGTGCTCTGTGGATGAGCGTTGGTTTCGAGAGTCGGAAGTAGGCACGCAAGAAGACGGGCTTCATTCACACTATTTTGTTGGGAGGTTTTTAGTGAGAAATTCAGCAACCAGAGACGGCTAACTCATTAAAGTTGTGTTCATGATTACTTCGTAAAGATTACGAGGCCTTGAGCGTAGATTCTATCGTACTCGTTGGAAGTGGCTAACGGTTGAAAGAAATATTTAAATAGCTTCCTCTAAAATAAAAATTAAAAAAAACATTACAAATGAACTAAAAAATATTTGATATCAATATATTTATATTGATTTCCTCGTAAGTAACTAAGGCATTACTCAAAACATGCAACGCTAAATGTGCTGCAATCGCTCATTTAATAAAAGCAAAGAAAGTGATCACTATGGAGTAGTGATGTGACATCGACAACAAAAACATTGATGTTGTCAGGCATGAACGTTCAGAATGAAAACATCACTGTTTAATAATACATTGACAAAACACCATCGATGTTTTTAATCATCTATGTTTTAAAGTTGGTTTAGTAACCACCGACATAAAATTCTCTCGAAATAAAAATTAATTTTGAACAGTAGCCACGCATATTCATTTCATATTACAAATTAACTGAAAACAAAGTTAAATCGATCAACGTCTCTCCAAGCGCGAAATACTAGGAAATACCAGGGCATCAGAATCACTCGGGTGAGGGATAGTAGTTATTTGGAATACAAACCGCACGCTGGTTCGAAAATCCGCAAACATTGGTACCATCAGTTATTATTTCATTTTGTGATTATGGGAATATTTCATTCACGAGTAAAGCATTTAAAACGAAAAACCTCCAGCCCAAAACATCGATGTTCATAAAACATTTTCTTCAGTACATCAATGTTTAAATCATCGATACTTTTAAAGAATCATCGATGTTTTGAGACCATCAGCCTTGTTGTCGCAGTGAGAAGGGCGAAGTCGGTGCGAAGTATTTTCGGCGCCGCCCCCGCTCGCACGCGCGTGGAGCACGTCCCGCAGCGCTGCGTCCGCGTGAGGGGCCCACGAGCACTGCCCGGCGCAGTAAGCGGCGCAGCAGCTGCGCCTCGCATCAACACTCGCTGCGCCCCGGGGTCCGCCCTCGCCTGCTCCCTCTGCGCCCCGCCCCGGGGCTTCTTGGCCGGCGCTTTTAGCCACTCACTCATCCGACGCACTCACACTCAACCAACAACTCAACTTACTACAAAATAGCCATTGAGCCTAACCAACCACTCGACACAACAGCTTACCCAACCGTTTAACCAATAACTCTACCCACCACTCTAGCAACAACTCTACCAACCACTTTACCAACCACTCTACCTACCACTCTACCTACCACTCTACCAACCACTCTACCAACCACTCTACCTACCACTCTACCAACCACTCTACCAACCACTCTACCAACCACTCTACCAACCACTCTACCAACCACTCTACCAACCACTCTACCAACCACTCTACCAACCACTCTACCAACCACTCTACCAACCACTCTACCAACTACTCTACCAACCACTCTACCAACCACTCTACCAACCACTCTACCAACCACTCTACCAACCACTCTACCAACCACTCTACCAACTACTCTACCAACCACTCTACCAACCACTCTACCAACCACTCTACCAACCACTCTACCAACCACTCTACCAACCACTCTACCAACCACTCTACCAACCACTCTACCAACCACTCTACCAACCACTCTACCAACCATTCTACCGACCACCCTACCGACCACTCTACCGACCACTCTACCAACCACTCTACCAACCACTCTACCAACCACTCTACCAACCACTCTACCAACTACTCTACCAACTACTCTACCAACCACTATGCCAATCACTCAACCAACCACACTACCAACTACACTACCAACCACTCTACAAACCACTCTACCAACCAGTATACACAGCACTCTACCAACCACTCTACCAACTACTCTACCAACCACTATGCCAATCACTCAGCCAACCACACTTCCAACTACACTACCAACCACTCTACAAACCACTCTACCAACCAGTATACACAGCACTCTACCAACTACTCAACGAACCACATGACACCCACTCAACCGACCACTCACGCAACGACTCAACCGACAAAACCAACCACTCAACTATATCCATAACTGACAGCACCTCTCATTTTACGTTTTTTGGGTATATTCCGTTCATGCCTTCACATTTTAGTCCTGTTTTCGAGTACATTTGCTATCCGGCAATACTCAGACCACCACGCTTGCTCAATGCACTCAGTTACGTTATAGCATAATCGTATCCCAGGATTTACAAATCTCTAATATTGAGAAACCCATAAAGTAGCAATGGAAACACACTTCAGGAATTCGTTAAAAGACCTGCCTTGCTCTATTTTCCACGCTTCCCACCGCTGCCAGACCGCAGCACCGCTACTCCGCGCAGCGACATCCAGTTTAGACGTCATAACACGTCGCGGGGTGTTGTGACGTCACATTCGCCGCGTTAGGCCGCGCCGCCAGCCGGCGGCTTTTGTGCGGGGCTAAGAGGCGTGGCGGGCGGCGCGGCAGGCGCGCTCCAGGGGCAGGGCGAGGCGGGGGGCAGCGACGTGCCACATGGGCCCTCCGTCACGGTCGCGCTCCCGCTTTGATTGTCACATTATAATACTGTCTCCGCGCCGCTGCCGACCCGGCTCACTTCATGGGGAGACATGGCCGCCGCCGCCGCCGCCGCTGCCGGACTGGTGCTGGTGGTGGAGGAGAGGAGTCGGGGTGAGGGGCCACGCTCGGTGGAGCCCCAGCTGGGGGTGTTGGTGGGAGCTGGTGTGGAGAAGTGGAAACAAGTTGCAGGGGCGAGAAGGAACGGAAATGGGTGTGAGAGATGTAGAACGCGGAAATGGAAGAGTTAGGGTTTTGAATGAAGTCAAATGAAACGTGGAGGATAAAGCAGATGAGTTCTTTTAATCTTGTGAGATAGTTAATTGAGGTTAGGTTGTTAACAAGGTATGGTAGGTAAAGGTTGTGTAAAAAGGTTAAAGGAGAAGTAACCTTTTTACACACCCACTGAATAAATGTCAACAATGATATTTTGGACACAATAAGTCTCAGTTCAAATCGTGATTTTATTGGCATTAAAAAATTGTACTAAGGAGATAATACGCGCAGTTCTTGAGATATTAGTGGTTGAAATAAATGAAATAATTGCATGTATTATTTTCGTTACAATATTACTTTTGAAATTAATTTTGGTTCGTTTGAATAAAGTCGAGAGTACATACAGATTAAAGGAAAGTTCTACTATTATCTTTTGAGAAGCATACTTTGATTAAATCAAAATATTCAAGTCCCAATGTTAGTACAATAAATAGCGTCTCAATCCGTGGACGGAAAAGGACCTGGTCGTCCAGGAGACCCGAAACTCAGCCACATGTGCGCTGGTGGTTCCAGCGCAAGTTAACAGCTCGGCGCATGGCGTGGGGGGGAGGAGCGGGCGTGAACGGTGGCGCGGGGTGGGGGGGGGGCGCTGCCGCCCGCGACAAGTGACCGGTCCCCAGAGGGAGCTTCTGACAATGAATCACGCGCCGGCCCCCCGCCACTGCTCGCTCCACGCCCCGCGCGCGCGGTTCCGGAACGCGTTTGCTCTTTGTGGAGCCTCCTCCTCCGCCTCCGCTCCGGGCGGGAGCTGTGTTACGCCCGGACACCCGCCACCGCCACCGCCGCCGCCGCTCCTCTGAGGTTGGCCCTTTCGCTCACAGCCTTACGCGGCGGTCTCACTGCAGCCCTGTTCACCAGTACGCTCTGAACAAGGCCACAATACGCTGGCCGAAACGTTAGCCACCATGTCAGTGACGCGGCTCGCCTCGGATGGCCTAGACAACACAAACTCCGGCCGCGGAAGACTATGAAACCACGTCATAGGTTTATGTCCGGATTCGTTCAAGCACGTGATGGTAAACTGAACCCGAACTTCTTCCGACGACGTCCGATAATATTGACTCTCCGGCGGAAGATCCGTTCGGTTTCGACAACCCGACGGTAATTTTGGGCCAAACCTGTTCTACTATGACTGCTCCTTACCTTCATTTTGTACCAACTGTAGCCGAACCGTTGATTTTGGTTCACTTCGCTATGACACCTTCTGGTAATGATGTGGTTCACTTCTCTCTCTTTCATGGGGTGGTGTGAGCTTTCGCCCATAGTTCCAGTGCCAGTTCCAGTTGCATTACCTGTAGATCTGACGCCTTACCAATTCTGCAGGTCGCCCCCAACTTATTCGTGTACTGTTGTGCACTTCCTCCTCCTTCTGGGGTGGCTGGTGTTTTTTGTTCAGAAACTCTTCTTCCCATGGCTGTAGTTCTGTATCTTCGCAATTTCTGCTGATCCACCTTCTCACTTCTCGTCCACGTCGCAGCTCTACGCACATCTTGTTTTTCTGGAGCTCGAGTTACTCCACTTTCTCCTCCTCCTCGAGCTCTCCTTTGCAAACATTAGTTCTGTTGGATATGTATTTCGGGCCAAAAGTTCATTCGTCTAGCATCCTCACTGTTATCCTCATTCGTAATAAGAATATTTGTCCTCTTCACCTCCCCTAATTACGCGCACCCTGCTATGAATGTCTCTCAAGTCCATCACGCTACGTCACATTCAACAGCTGCATCTACCATAATATTCTGACATTTCGAATTATTATTATGTAGCTCTTTTCAGTCCAAATGTGCTTTTTAATTCAATTTAACTGTACATACGAAATAATTAAATTTAATACCTTAGGGCAGTATTTGATTTTCGTATTTCTCTATCATCGATAAAGATTGCCAGACAACGAAGTTTACACGTGAGTACATTTCCTCGAAATGTTTCTTCGTAGTTTAAAAGGAAGTTCATTTCTTCAGATACCTACCATTCTACGATTAAGTACCGAAAATAACAAGCAACATTCATCACGATCCTGCAGCCAACCCCATTCACTTTCCATCACTGGGTCCACCATTTGCCAGTGTTTTGTTCGACGCCTGCAGTTGGGTTTGCGAATTACGCGTTAGAATCGCTGACTCCCCTATTAACGAGGGTGCTGGCGGTGCGTTCGGGAGGGGATTAAGTTCAATTTTGCGTGTGATTGGAAGAGGGTTGGCAGTCGCAGGGGTTGCGTTTAAGGAGCCGTGATGGAGGGAGATCGGCAATCCTCGGCGGATTACTCGTCCGGGTGATGTCTTTCGCAGTCGAGTGATGCATCGGTCTCGTTGAAGGAGTCACAACTCGAAAGCTAATTGTCATCTCAGCTAACGTTGCGTATCGTGTTAGTTACGCCAAGGAATTCATTGTGTCAAGGACAAAAGTATTTTTTCACTCTTCAGATGAGAGGTTCCACTTATTACAACGGTTTTAAGTGATTAACTTGTTTATTTGCTGCCACATTTTATTTGTGGGAGTATTGTTGAGATGAAAGTGGAGCCACATTGCAGTGGTGGATACGAAGTGGATGGAATCGGTAATATTTTTCTAATTATATTTAAAATACTGTTAACACGAATTAGAAGGCAATATTGATAATATGCGTAAAAAAATGCTTCAGTGTTTACTTGAAGCACTCGTACCTCGTTAAGATAATTGTCTTGTTCGTGTCACGTTGATGCGTTTTATCTCAAGTATGCAATAAGGATTTTTCCCAGGGAATGAAACATTTCTGAACCCTTTTTATTCACCTTAGTCAGAGACTAACCAACTTCATGAGCCATTTCCACGCTGTCAGCAAGTACACAAACCTGCCACTGGTGCCATCATCAACATTACGCTTCTCTCAATTAAAATTGTGTCCTTGTACACGGTGTTTAAGTTGAACATTGAAGTACTTCCATATTACACAAGTTTTTTCTGACAATTCTTGGAAATAATTACGATTTCAAGCGAATGATTTTCATTACAAAAAAGACCAGTAAATGTTCTCAGATTTGAAAAATTGGTTGTTTACCTTGACCTGATTGCGTAACGAAATACCAAAAACAAATAGTCTTTAATCGAGTGGCTAAATAATTGTGATCGTGTTTTAAGAATAACCTCGAAAAATAACGAAATTCTATCTTTGCATTAGAATGTCGATTTCAAATTATTTGTTTATTGACTTCAATGGTTTATATTTCCGTTTATTTAATCTAACTAATTGCCACTACAAATATTCTGAACACTCCTCATTTTCGGAAGGCCTACCTCCCTGGGCCTCCCCCCCCCCACCGCGCCCATCCCGGCGAACAAGGCCCCGGTGGCCTATGGCGAGGAGACCCACCCGCGAGCGGCAATGCGGGGGGTGGAGGGGGGCGGCGGCGGCGTCTGATTGCGCTCTCGCGTGCGGAGCCCGGGGCCGCGCTGCCGGGGGCGGGGCGGGGGCGGCGGGGGCCGGAGGGCGGCGGCAACGGCGGAGGCCGAGCAGGTGGGGAACCCGCGGCGAACGCCTCCTGGGTGAGCTGTCGCCACCGCCCACGGCGTTGTCCGGCGACACCTCTGAATCCGGAATGTGACGTCTGCTGCGTTGCCAGTAGATTGACTCTAACACTACGGACGGCCTTCTTCAGGGCAAATACCTTCGTTGGCAGAACCGACTAGCTTTGATGGGTCAGCGCAACACTGATGCCTCTGCATCGTTGTCTGGGAAGTCCTACGGTTCCAACTTCGACGTTGGCGAATTTTTGACACTTAAGTTACATATCTGGGTCGAATTCAACCAGTCTAGAGAAGACCTCCACAGACAGTCTTTCAGATCGGTAGTTTACCGTGTTTTTCAAATCAACATCAACCAAATGTGCCTTCTGCATTCTCGATTTCTTCTCTCCTTTTTGCGTACACATCCACTTACCGCACTACACATCCACAAATGTCGGGAAATCAGAACGTGTCTTGGCTGCTCCACTTGGGAGATGGGAGGAACTTGAAAAGGGCATACCGCGCAAGATGATGTGTATGTCGGCTCCTGATATCGCGTTCCAGAAGAGGATGAACATCGTCACATCCAGGAAGGCGTCGTCTTCACGTTTCTAGGACCACCGCAACTAGCTTGCATCCTCTCCTTCCACACTTATTCTTTTTACACTATCGTTCATTGTCTTGTCCTTTTTCATCTTCTGCCTCTATCGCCTCAATCACTCGTACTCATTTCCATGAACTCCACCTTTTACGGTTTTATTGGTTCCAGCAATGTCTGATAACTTCCAAGTTACCAAAATTCACAAGGCCACAACTCTAAAACCTCTCTGCCTCCATCACCGTACCCACACTGCAATTCTACTACATTACAGAACCGTAAACCATCAGCAGCTTCCGCTAACCACCTTGCACGACACCGTTTTCGAAAAAAATCCCCCTCTCCTCGTTCTCTCCCCCTCCTTTCTCCCCCCCCCCCCCCCCGGCAGCCTACTCTCGAATTCTGCCACGTGGTCTTCCCGCGTCAGCCGGCGCTGAATCGTTCGTGCCGCTTTTTTCCTTGCGTCGGTTCTTCCTTCGCGTTAACGTTTCGTGGCGTAGGCGAGGGATATGCTGAAGCCGCATCATTCATCTTGTAGTTTCGTTTTTACCGCCGACTCGCCTGTGTGTGAAATTGTATTTAATGAACAAACATTAACGCTGGGGGTAGCCTGCGCCTCCACACCTTCCACAGTTTTCGCCGAGCGGTGGTGGAAGGGGAAGGATGGTCATTAGAGAAGTGTGGAGGTGGAAGCGACAGTGGATGTGCCCCGGATGGAGTTGGTGAAAAGTTTGAGAGAGATTACGGAATATGAATGTAACCGAAGGGGAAAAAAAGTATGCAATCAGGGAATGAAGTGGGGAAAGAAGTAATGAGAGAAAATATAATAGAGACAAGAACGGAAACAAGAAAATAGCGATGTCGTTGGTTTAGTGTTGCGTAGGGAATGAAATGGAATTGAGAGAAGACAAAATTTTTCTTTAGTGATGTTTCAACGCTCCTAAAAAAATAATTCCGGGAAACATGAAAATGACAGAACGGTAGCAAAATGGGTAAGAGAGCGAGCAATATTGTTAATGCTCATAGGAACAAAAGTAAAAACAAAAATACCGACCTAAGAGTGTTTGTTTGTCACAATAATTCACAACAAGGAAAAAGAACGAAATATTCTAGTAAAGTGACGACGATATCCGGGGAAACTAACAAAATGTGTTGGCCCCAAAAGTCGAACCCGACGCGAACAATTACCTCCAAATGATGCTCGAAACATCAGCACGAGAGAGTGAGAAGTCGGGTGGGAGCTACAGCGACGAGAGGGGCGGACGCGTGCACCCGGGTAATTTCCACATCCCCGTCGTCGGCCACAGGAAGTGCGCCGATGGTACTTCTCGACACCCCAACCCCCCTCACCAGCCCCGTAGCACTTCAAAGGCGGCCGAGGCGCCCACGAAACACACACCGCGCCTTGCCAGTGCCATAAAAACAGAACTCGAAAATTACGGATACACGTGTAAGAAAAATATCGTAAAACGGAGGGGGAAGGAATTAAAATGGATGATTCTACTGTATATTTCGTTCTTGATGCATCGAAGAAATGTTGTTTTCTTGGAGGACGGTTTTGTTTCTTTGTCTGCCTGCGTTGAATGTGTACTGGTTTTAGTGGGATAGATTGTTTGTATAATTGCACGTCCTTCATTGAATTTAATATTTTTTTTTAATCTAACAGATGATTTCGTATATATTTCTTTCAATTCGTTGTTTAATCATTTTTTAATTTGTTCTAATCGTTGTCACTTAATTAAAAGTCCTTCAAATTAGGTCCATTAAAAATATAATATGGTAGAATATTAAAATAAAAACTGAATTGATAGATAAGATAAATAGTCAGTGAAATAATTTAGATGTAAAATAGTAGGCCTACGCACAGTAAAACAAAAGAGTAGCTCTCTGCTGAACGTCTCTGTACATCGACATTTGGAATGTGTTCTGGGGTCACGTGAATATGAGTATCGAAGTAATTAGCAACAAATCCAACAAGGCAATACGTACAATTAGAATATCGAATAAATTAATGTTTATTAGTTATTGCAAATGCAATGACTGTGTCCCGATCTAATTAAGTTTCTGCAAAACATAATAGACGACAAAATTATCCGTATTTTTTGTATCTGTTTAGCTATATCGGCATATAGAGAATCGCTCACATTTCCATCCTCAATTACTTTTCCGATGAGCGTATCAAAACAAATTACTTCAGAAATGCGGGAGCCATTTGTCCATAAACGACACATTTCAATTACGTCCGCCGTTAAAGCGAAGGCTTCTTGTACTACACTCCTCAATAGGGTGTATCTTTCAGCCATCTCCCCTTGGTAATTTGACTCACATAAATGTCGTTACGTCTCCATCGTAATCCGAAGCGTATCTGACGGAGCCCGTCAAACTCAAATTAGATCGCCGACCTTCCGTGTCAACCCTCATTTCCGTTATTGATTGATGACCCACGTTGCAAAAGACGGCGGTGGCTGCCGCGTTCCCCACAATGGCCCATGTGCCGCCCCCGAGGGATTTCGGGCGTCTTCGGCTCCCTTCGGGGGACCTCGGCGCCTGCAGACGCAACGCCGGCGTATGCAGCTTTCTCATTCCTTTCAGGTAGTTTGACGTATCTTGGATCTAAGAAGTCTTCCGATGTAATTCGAAACTGATGTTTCTTTTAATTCAAAGCTCTTAAGCGGAAATGTATTGTATAAAATGAAATATAACGTCGCTAAGAAAATATACATATATTACAGAACATTTTTATGTGTACTAACTAGATTTATAACTGAAACATTTTATTACTCCATGCAACACTTATAAAATGAAAATGAACGAATTCAACGAAAGGACACAAATATACCAATATTACTACTTTATAACACTAGACAACAGTCGATAATTACAACCAAATGTTTTATTAAGGAACCTATAACATTTACAATATATAAGTACATTAGTAGATGAATAAGAAATGTTGGAGCTTCATTATGTGGAAAAAGAAAGTTGCTAATAAACTGATGAAGTAATATCATATAACCAGCAATTTTTAAGAGTATGAAGTGAGAAACCACACTACTTAAAGGAATTCAAATTAACTCTCAAGCATTCTCATTTATACACATTATTATCTTATTAAAGTAATTTAAGAATAAATAGGGGATGAAATAATGATATTGCAACGAGTTTTGTCGCAAGTAACTTCATTAGAAGCGAGTACCCAAGTGGGCAAATGACACGCAATGAAGTAAGGCTTTCAGATTGTCACTAACAATAAAATCTTTTCGCAGTACGAATAGCTTTGTTTTAAACGTAATGTTTAAATAGTTTTCAATCACATAAAATAAATCCATTACATGATATTAAAATAAACACATAAAATTAGTAAATATTGTACTCCCACAAGATAATAGTGGCCACCAAATCCATCAAACTTAGTAATTAAAGACAACCAATTCAAACAGTCTAGAAGTCATGAGATGTGATTACAAATGGGTCACTAGATTGCTTCTTAAAGATCTCCAAATAACTCCGGAAGTCCTCCTAAGTGTGTATTAAGCTGAATTCGAGAGACACACAGTAATATTGGTTTATCAGAATATTTCTGTAAGGAACACTCTACCTAAATGGATTTCTACGTTTTTATCCAAAAGTGAAATTACGGCACAGTATTTTAAATTATAATAAAAAACATTAACAAGCACTGGAATATTGAAAGAATTCTAGTTTTATTATTGAAACATTTTATTGGAAATTATGGAAATAATTTGTTGAGGAACACGAACTACACTAAAATTATTTAGTTGTAAAATATTTTTAAAAGTGTGGTTGGGAAGGATTCTACCGATCTGTCCCCAGCTATTTACTTTCAATACTACACCAAAGCCTAAGCATTATTTCCATTCCTGAAATGAGTGAAAGATTTGATGGATCGGTTATTTATTGTAAAGACATCATAGAAATGACGATAGTACAAAGAGAGGCAAAGGAAATTGGAGGACCCCAAAAGAACATCCCGCAAACCTGCTTTCACCACCATAAATTCCACATGGATAGGCCGGTTTTTGAACCCGGTGCCGCAGGTTCAAAGCGAGCTGTGGCCACTTCATCACGGGTTGCCTCCACCGATCTGTAGCCTCCACACCACTCGGCCCTCTTCACCCGTCGGCCGGCCCGCCCGCCGCACTTCCGGTGCCGCGGACACTTTCCCGCCGCGTCACCAGCCACCGTACAGTCGGCCTCTCTCCTCCGCAATTAAGGAATTCAAGGCTAATACAAAGGTAAATTTCGTGTAATAAGGTAGTTAACACTGTTGCCACGTCGGCCGCAGCGGCGCTGCCTGCAGCGGCAGGTGCGACAGCGGCCGGCGCTTTCTTCGCGGCTGAGGGGACGAAGGCTGAGGTGGAGGCGGTGCCGGCGCTGGTGAGTGGCGACGGCAAGCCCAGAAAAGCAATTTCCTCTCGATCGTCTCCCGGCCTGCCAGCCCCCGACTCCGCGCGGCAGACACAATATTGAAATATTAAAATTACAAGATTAATAAACTGATAAGTCTCGGCAAGAAACAAAGTGTTCCCTAATTGGCTTGTAAGGACACGTAATTTGTTGAATGTCGCTCAGACATGCGAAAGTTACGTCTGCGTTCCAGCACGAGAAAAAGAGCCCCTCGCAGCGTGCCTGCTGCCATCGCTTGGGCTGTCACTACCTCCCCCCCCCCCCCCCAGTACGCCAACGCTCGCGGCTTCGCTTCCTCGGCCTTAACCACTGCTGACACCAATTCCGCCGCCCGTCGGCAATGGCCTGTCGGTGCCCCTGTTACCGCTGTTCCGACAACTATCGGCATCTGCCGCTTCAACAATTCTCTGTGCCTCACTCATGGCCAGTAGAACTGTCGTTACTTTTGCCGAAAACACTCATTCTATAGGTCTGGCACAATAGTTGGCATTGTCACCTCAGTTTTGTATTGTATTTACTACGATCGTTATCAATCATCACCACCACCACCACAACCTTCATCCCAATTAATCATTTTCGCTGCAAAAACCTCATAATTCCAACACCCTGCACCGTTATCCCCGTTTCCACATCAACAACATCCCTAGTACTTTGACGCCACTTCTACACCTTTTTCCGTAACCACCACATTTCTCACCTATCCCAGAAACCGCTTCTTATTCCTTCCACCTCGCCTTCCTTCTCACCACTCTCTCCCCTTCCAATACCTTTTAGAACGAGTGGTGCCACTGCCGTCAACTGCTTTCGTCTCCCCTCATTTCCTACTCCGCCACCAGGCCTGCCACCTCTGCCACTACCTCCGACGCGGCAGCCGCTTCTGCTGTCTTTATTAGCGCCTTACAGCGTGTTACGGCGTAATTCGCTAACAAGCCTCCAATCGGACGCCACGCGAGATGCAGGCCATTCTCCGACGCCTACATTCCGCCTACTTTTTATGGGGCGCTCATTTAGAGAAAGATGTAACCGCTGCCTTGCAGACTTCCGCAAACACGGCCAATTTTCACGAGTGTCGCTCTGTTGTAACTCAGTTTCGAATAAGATGGCCAAGATTCGTGGAATACTTCGGCCATGACACTCAAAGCAAAATTTGATCAGCTTCATTAATACGTGCAAAAGAATATTTTGTTGTATACTTATTATAAGGAATTCAATGAATTATTTCTTCATTGTGGCATGTTAGTTTCATAAATGTTTCTAAAAATACCATTTTCGAGTTTTCTCATTAGCGAATACGAATGCATGTATTTCTTTGGATTTTACTCAGCAGTATAAAACGTTTGCCGACGTGATCAGTCTTCCTTATCTGACAAGAAATATTTCTTTCATATCTTCAAAAGCATTTTATCTTGCTGAATGTATAATGAAATTAAAATGTAGTTTTGAATGTAAAGTTCACTAGAGAAGTCTTTTTGAGGTTGTATTTGAAGCTGTGGCATTAACAAATCTTCTCACTACAATTTTACTCCATACGTATATGTCACACAAGTAGTACGGCAGAGTAAAATAAGATAATTGAACCACCAAAATACAACTTCGTTCCATCACTCAACAGCACGACTAAAAAAAATTCAAGGTCACATGAGGAGGCAACTATAAATTTACACGTGTATTATATTTAACTTCTTCTATTTAACTTTTACTCAGCTGATATAAGATTTTTATGTCAGTTTACAATTATCCCTAGCTTTAACAACTATTTGACAAATTAGATCGTACAAATTGTATTTGGATTGCAAATTAATGACTGGATTGTGACGCCGTATTCGTTTCAAAATATACATCCATGTCCCGCGTGCGGCAACGTTCTTTACAATGATTCCGTGATAGTGGAATTGCAAACTTTGAAAATCCCGCAGGGGCACAAAGTCTGAAATATGACAGTGGTTGATTTTATCCACGTCCAATTTGTGGGGGAACGGGAGTGGGTAGGTTATTCGGCTTCATGCAACGAGAGCAAACGGAATGCCGAATCGCAATGATCTTCGAGTAAAACTGTCGGTTCGCGTTGGACGAGAAATCTGCGTCGCGGAGATGTGTTATCGAGAAGGCGCGACGACGCCAAGTCGTGTGTGTGCGTGATGCACGCTTCGCTATGAAAGGTGAGAAAAGGCTGGCCAAAGTTGAAATGTCGTGAAGAACGAGAAGCAGGACGTTGAGAAAAAAATAATACGAAAGACGTGAACGAATAAACATAAATAAAAATACAAATCAAAACAGAGACATGAGTAAAAAATGAGAACAAAAAAAAACACCCGTGATTAGAAATTTCTAGTTTGCAGAACGTTTTCTAAATATGCATTATGCTTTGGGCTTCTTAAAACATTAGAATAATCAAATTATGCATTCATTGTCCATTTCTTTAAACTGGTGTACTATCTTATAACGGTAAAATGGATACGTTGAGAAAAATATCCTTCATAAAGCAATATACATATTGTCACATAAACGTGTCGCAAGATATTTTTTGATGTATTAAATCACATTTGCAAGAAAGCAAGTTTGGATTTATTGAGCTACAGAGAATCTTTTCCAATTTCCTTTTTCTTCTAATGAAACGAAACCTTTCAAATGGAAAGATTTTTTTAAACACGTACCGGTAGTGCTTAATTCCTGAGAGCCGAAAAGAAAAACTGTGTAATGGATCCAGTATACCCAAGCTAAATATTCATAACCGCCTACCCATCAATCCGTTCCAGTTTTGGGCACAGCATCTTAAGAAAAAATATGGCCCTATTGCCAGTACGTTTGCGGCAATCACATCATGTCGTCTCTTTGACGGTCGCTCTCTACACTTCCCGTCATATCCTGGCCTTCCCCCACACCTAACTTCACCCCGCCCCGCCCCGCCCCCGCCCCGCTCCGCCGTCGCCTTCGCCCTCGCCGCAACCACTCCGCGTCGCGGTTATCGACCGTGTTCCGCTTGCTAAGACCAATGGACGCGGCACGGCTTCCGAAATATGTCGACACGTCGATTACGAGATAGCGCCGCTCGCGACTGCAGCTGGGTGCTCCGCCCCCTCCTACACTCCCTACCCCGCTCCCCTCCCCCCACCACCGCCACCCCCTGAATCATATCAGGGGCGGATCCCGACAGCGTGGACAATTGGCATTTGTCACAGCCAACATTTCTTCGCTTTTCTCTAATGGGAAAAACAATGAACCAATCGAAGTTCTTCAATTTTGAACTCAAATTATTTCTTGCTAAAAAGACAAAAAGCATTTATTTATCGCACGTCCTTAAGAACCTCTTTGAGTATGTACTATGTAACTGGGAAGGACTTTAATACTTCGACGATCGGTCTTGCTAGTAGTATGTCTTGATACTCGCAGTAGCGCACAAAACTGTCCTCTCTTTGGATACAACTTCTGCAAAATAAATTTTGCCGAGGAAACTCAAATGTTTTTCACACGCTATATAATCGGCGCAATTGATTTTCTTATCCAGAAGTTTCAGCGTACTCGGTCAGGAATCAAAACCACGAACTTTTATAATTATGTTTTCAATATTTCATAATTATTTTTCATAAATACAGTGACGTTTTGTCAACGTCTACCTCACATCTTAATCAAGAAACCCAAACAGAAATATATCCACAAATTCTCGCTTCTCTTTCAAGGCGTCAACTGATGCTCCTTCAATTAACACAAAGCTGAGGGTAACGAGCGTGTTTAACGGAGCTACCCATCTAGTTTGAAACCACATTACCAGAAAACGCACAACGGAATTCCCACGTAGTTCGTGAAGTGATGTCATATTTCATTCCGGCACTACGCTCCAAGGTTGACAAGATGTTTTTTCACCTCGAGAAGATTTAGTATTGCAGGGTACGTCCACCTCCCCTTCTTCCATAATTTCCCTACTCTACTGTGTTTATTTTCTAAACCGCACTCGATTTTATTTTTCTTCTTGCTGAGTTGGTTGAAGTGATTACAAAAGCGCGAATGGCATATTTGTTCGGCGAAACGAGCATTTAACAGATAATTATTTAAAAGATGTTATTGTGTATAAATACAAATGCAAAATTCCCGACTTCCGAAGATCGATTTTCCAGATGTTATTTTAAAGATAAGCGTTTTTCAAACAAAGCATCGGTCTGTATAGGCATTTTTCAAGAAAAAGTAGCTTCTCTATTCGTCGATTTTATCCCTCTCTTTGTCTGACTTTGAACAAAACAATCTTACTTTATTTCTGTCAATTCCTTACCTTAGTTCCAATCTTTCATTTTGTTATTAATTAGTTTGCTATATGTGCCCAATGATTGAAAGACAATAATTTATCTCCTTCTTCCTTTTTATTCCCTTAGTATTAATTGATTCTCATTTTCTTTTCTTAAAACTTTCCCATAATATTCTTTCTTTATTTCTTTTCTTCCTTTGTTTCCCTACTTCCCTTTTCCTTTCTTTCTTCCTTTTTTTCTTTCCTTCGTGTCCGCGCCTTATTGCTCTTTTCGGAGCAGTGTGTGCCACTGAGTTGAAGGCGCGAAGAAAGCCACGCGAGCGCTTTTCCCGGCGCCACGCCCCCTCTGCTATTACGTCTGCGGCCGCCACGAAAACGCGCCCTATCACACGAACTCCGCCGCGCACTTCACGCCCGGCGAAAGGCCGGCGTGGGCGGGCGTGGGCGGGCGTGGGC
The DNA here is from genome assembly GCA_038098605.1 of Gryllus longicercus. Classification (NCBI taxonomy): domain Eukaryota; kingdom Metazoa; phylum Arthropoda; class Insecta; order Orthoptera; family Gryllidae; genus Gryllus; species Gryllus longicercus. The sequence continues at coordinate 48,938 of JAZDUA010001092.1, read as the reverse complement.
GGGCGTGGGCGGGCGCCGGGGGGCGACGGACCTGCACATCCTCCTCCTACTATGAAACCCAACTGTTATTGGTCTTTATTTTTTATGTATTTTTCGTACGGGTGTGAATTGAATTTTGCATGTGTGTGTGAATATTTGTACGTATGTGTGTGTGTGTGAATATGCGTGTTAATTGACTGCATTAGTTTGTTAGAGTCAAATTTGTGTCATGAAACTAAAATACTAAGTTCAGTAGCATACTGTGTTACTCTTATGACACCAAAGTTCAGTATGTTCAAAATTGACTAAGTCGATTGGTACTTTAGAAAGTACGGTCCTTCAGTTCAACATGTATACGGTCTACGTTTACTTACATGAAATGATTTCACAGGCGGGGTTTTTGCAATAGTACGCTGGTAATTCAGAATGAATTACAAGTATATTGTTTATAACCAAGTATTAATTTTATGTGCATTTTGAATGAGAAGTGTGGTAGAAACTAAACATTATTGACCAGAATGATCTCATAAAATGAACGAAGCAATTCTAAATTGGCTGAAAAAAAGGAGATTCGGAACTGTCAAACACAACCGGCATCATTATATGCCATAAACAAACGTTATTAAAATTACGTCAATAGAAGACACATGGAGGCCGGCTGCAACTTCATTAATATCACAATTTGTCTCTCCGCGGTCAGCAGCGCGAGGGCAGCGCGAAGGTGCGTCCGCCCGCACCCGCACCTCCCAGCGGCGGCGGCGGCGGCGGCGGCGGCGGCGGGGGCGCGGGCGGGGGCGGAGGAGGTGGCGGCCCCCTGCGGAGAGCAATTACCGCATCCAGCGCCCAGAAGGCGACCGCCCCTGCCGCCCGTCACTCGCGCCGCCAACGTTTCAATTGGCCCCCGCGCACCTCCTCCTCCCCCCCCTCCTCCTCCTCCTCCTTCTTCTTCGTCTTCTTCTTCTTCTTCTTAACTTCTTCCTTCCTGTGCCGTCCTCCCGTCACCTCTTCTATCTCCTCCATCTATTCCTTCTTTTTCTCTTCTCCTTCTCATCTATTCATTCTCCTCCTCTTCCTCCTTCCGCGTCCTCCCCACACAACCTCGTCCTCCTCCTTCAGCACCGTCCTAACTCCGTTTCGTCTTTTCCTCCTCTTATTTTTATCTCGCGTTGTACTTGCCCCGCCTCTCCCTCTTCCTCCTCTCTAGCCATCTCCTCCTCCTGCCCTTCCGCCTTCCCATTGCCTCCTCCTGCATCGTCCTTCTCCTCGCTTGACGTAACATACATATTTCGCTCCCTCGCTCTCCGTCCCCTCCTCGTCGTTGCCTCTCTCCCTGTCCTGACCCACCGTCTTCCCGTCGCCGTCTCCTCTTCGACTTTCACCGCCTCGTGCTCAACCTTGTCCACACTATCCTCGTCGTCGACGATATATTTTTCTGACATACAGGTAAACATGTGGAGAAACGGAACACGTGTGGAATTCCCTTTATAAAGAATGGTTCAATCAAAATGTTGTACGTATTAGGGTATTGAGGTACGTATGATTCTACCTCTATCACCACCACCACCACCACCACCACCATCAGCATTATCTCACATACCACTGTCTGCCACTACCACTACAACCACTACCACCATTCACACCAACTATCCCCACCAGCAGTATCACGACTCTCTCCCTCCCTCCCTCTCTCTCCCTCCCTCCCTCTCCTCCCTCCCTCCCTCTCTCCCTCCCTCTCTCTCCCTCCCTCCCTCTCTCCCTCCCTCTCTCTCCCTCCCTCTCTCTCCCTCCCTCCCTGCCTCTCTCTCTCCCTCCCTCTCTCTCTCCTTCCGTTGCCACCTGCCCTGCCGACTCCCCATGGCGCGAGGTGGCGGGGCGGGGCGCGGCGCGGTGCCCGCCCCTGCAGCGTTTCACGCCCTCTCCAGCAGGAAATCGATTCTCCCCGTTATTTATTCCGCCCCGGCCGCCTGTCTTTGTACGAGGGTGTTCGGCTGCGAGATGCGCTTCCTGTGTTCACGTGAGCACCGGAGGAAGTCAGAAGCTCCGCTCCGCTCGGGGTTTTGGAAGAGGAATTGATTACTTAATTGTTTCTGAATTTCGAGGCAGGCTCCACTGAAAAAAAGTGTATAATTTACAAATAATATATTTTATAGAAAGCTCCCTGCTTACAACTGTTTGCAGAACGGAGACGTATTGACGTGCTGGAGTGTTGGCGTCGACGTTTTTTAAGCGACTGCCATTCACAACCATTCAACAAAAGCGCACTCTTTTATATTGTGAAACCATTCATTCTTTCGAACACAATGCCTAACGTTTATATTTTCTTTGTCCCGTCCGCTTCCCTTCTTTCACCAACCGCAGCCAAACGAGCGATTTAATGCCTTCATCTGTTTTAAAAGCCTGGAGGAACGAGTCGGCAGCGCTTCCGTTCTGCCTTGATTTCGATTCAATAGACCGCGGTGAAACATGGAAGAGGAGTGACAGATTGGTCAGTGAACAGGATATTGCAAAATCAGAGAAGATGAAAAAGGCGATGGTGATATGAGCGAGGGACACAATGAGGTAAAAACACATAAAAGATGTTCAACAGGCAAAGCATTTGCTTTGGGTGCGTATAATATATAATTTGAAGCGAAGGTAATGTTTGTAGTAGGTGCGATCAAGTGGTAATATTAGTAATTGTTCTGGAAGAGTTCAGGATGAGAAAATCGTGTGCTGATGAAAGTGATGTTACGTACAAATGGTGTTATAGTAGGAATCGTGTAAACGTTACGAGACTGATTAGCGGTGCTAATGGAATCGGTGATGTAGAGCAGTCCAATGACTTTAGTGATTGAAGGTAGTGGCGGATGATTCGGCTGTCGATTAATGGAACGATGAGGATAGCATGAGAAGAGTAGTAGCTTGCTGACATTGGCGTTTACATTAGTTTGAGTTAGCTGTTAACTCAGCGCCACACTCATCACCAGAACTGGTGCTGGACTCGGCGCTAGACTCGGCGCTAGGCTCGGCTCTAGGCTCGGCGCTAGACTCGGTGCTAGACTCGGCGCTAGACTCGGCGCTAGACTCGGCGCTAGGCTCGGCGCTAGACTCGGTGCTAGACTCGGTGCTAGACTCGGCGCTAGACTCGGCGCTAGACTCGGCGCTAGACTCGGCGCTAGACTCGGCGCTAGACTCGGCGCTAGACTCGGCGCTAGACTCGGCGCTAGACTCGGCGCTAGACTCGGCGCTAGACTCGGCGCTAGACTCGGCACAAAATTTGACGCGAGACTCGGCACTAATGTTAGGGTTTGAGTGGTCATTATCGTCGCTGTCTGCGTTAGCATTGGCCACAGCCGCTGCCGTCGCCGATGGCAGCGTTTGCGTTAGTGAAGTGGCGGCGGCGCCTTGGTAAGCAGGTGCGCGCGCGAAGCAGCCGGCGCCGGAGGGGGGTGGGGGAGGGCGTCGCGGCGTCGCGGCGCCGGCGGCGCTGCGCAGGGGCGAGGGCGTCGAGGGAAGCTCCCGCCGCTGTGATTGGGCGCGTTCGCTTGCGATCATTGTGCGCCGGGGGGGGGGGGGGGGCGACGCGGCGCTTTGAGCGTGTGCGGTGGAGCAGGGCCGTCGCCGGCTTCGTCTTTCTGCGACGGCCAGCGACGCTGCCCGCTGCCCCGGCCACCGCCCGCGCGCCTCCGGCGGGGCGGCGCTGTTCTGCTGCTGCTGCTATTGTGGCAGGCGCTCTCGCACTGGAGATCGTTTCCGTTGATGACGGCATTGTGTCCGGCCGGTTGCAACTGCCTCTCTTTCGCACACTTCTCCTAATAGCCACTTGTTATTTACACTCTAACTTTATATTAGCGTTTTCCTTGATGTTCACTTGTTCAACAATTATACTTTTATTGTTTTATTAACAATATATTAACTATTCATATTCGAACTCCAGAATTTCTTGTGTAGAAAGTGAACTTAACGGGAATATTTTTTCCACACACTAAAACAAAACGTAATTGACATCAACAGGCCGGTAAATCGTATATAACAGTAGGAACGCTTCATGTTTCTGTACCGGGTTACCTCCTATTCAACCGAGTCTGTTATTTCCGTTATCGGTTTCGTTTATCGTTCAGTACTTTTCGTAATATTTTAAAACAAGCAAATATAAACACAAAATACCAGTTCTTATAAGTATGCTCATATGGCAACTTTGGCTAAAATTCATTTTCAAATAATTCAATTTCGATTGATATGAATGGACGGCTTCCTGTTAAAGCGTACACTGGCCGTTAAGGGTAGCTTATCGTTCCTCCGTATGGTTAAGATACGGTAATATTGTAATCGAACAGTTTTACAAACAAATGAATAACGAAGAATTTTACTAACAAATCCATTGCATTACCTAAACACAGACGTGTTAAAGCGGTGTAGGAAATTCCTTTTCGCTTCTACTTTTCCCTCGTGTGCGCTCTTCGGCGCCTCCAACCGCCCCTCCGGCGCCGCCATCTGCTCGCCGCCCGCCCGGGCCCTCGCCGCGCCTCACGCCCGGGCTTTTTGCAAGGGGCGGCCCGCCCGCCGCCCGCCCGCCCGCCCGCCCGCCGCGCATCGCTGCGCGCAGGGCGGGGGCGTGGACGGGGGCGCATGGCCCACGCCGCCGCTACAACCACCACCACCACCTTCACATTCACCTTCACCGCCACCACCATCACCACAACCACCACTACAACCATCACCTCCTCCTCTACCACCACGACCACCACCACCATCTCCTCCTCTACCACCACTACCATCACGATCACCTCCACCACCACCACCACCCTCACCACCACCACCACAACCACCACCACAACCACCACCACCACAACCATCATCGTCTGAAGTGGCGGCATGAGTGAAAGTTGTCTCGAGACTCCTGTATATATTTGTAAATTTTGTATTAAAAAATTGTATATTTTTAATAAGTCGCGTAAAATTAAAACGAGTGTGAGCCTACGTGACCCCATATGCACCCCCCCCTTGCATCCGCCACGGCCTGTAAGGCTGCACAAAGAACTTCAGTGCTGTTTGATTTGTCCACCCCTGATTGGAGTGGCGCTGCTCTGAATAGTAAGCCCAGAATATGATGCGCGTCCCCGTCGCACGCCTGGCTGCATGACGCGATGTGACGTGACGTGACGTGAAGTGTCATGACGTGATGATGCTCTCCGCGTTATTTCCGATCATCAACTGCATCATTAATTTAATGAAAGTAATTAATTTTGTAAACCGTACCGCCTGCTGCATATGCAGGAGATTATAATTAGAAGATTAAATTAATGTCATCATTTATTTACAACAATATGTATCAAAATGGAAATCAAGGCACTGCAGGCTTCATTGTATGCTGAATCACTTTCATTACTTGCGTCCCTTCAAAAGCACTCTTGCGTTCTTTTTTCTTCATAAGCGGCTGTTTTGATTATAAAGTTATATTAATTCTCGTAATAGAACACTGTTTACACCATCAGTTTAGAGTTAATTGAATCAGAACAAATTAATTTATTTCTGAATAAATTAAGATTTATCACCGTTTTCAAATTTTTTCTATCCGTGTGATCGCAACACAAAATATTATTATATAGACAAGACTTTCATGGCATTCATGTTAAAAGTTTCTTACCAGAAATGTATTTTAGAATTTTGAACTAGTGGAAAACGTGTGACAATTGACGGAAAATACTGAAACTGAACAGTGATGCTCTAGCTACTTCTTGATGAACCAGTACTAAATGTGCCAACGTGCAGCAAGTGCCTAAACTTGAGCGGGATGGCTTTGGCCGCTTCGCGGTGCCGCGTAAAATCGCTGGTCGCCTCGCTGCGGCGGCGGCCACACCAAAGCGTCCTCTCTCGCCCCATAAAACTCGAATATGAGCGCGAAGCCCGACAGCAGCTCGAGGTGGGTGGGCGGGGTCGCGGGGCGGAGGGGGGGGGGGGGCGGCTATAGGAAACGTGACAAGCACCGAGTCGTTTCGCACCGACCGTTTCCACGTTACGACTGGGCGCGCGGTCGCTGCGCTCGGCTTCGCCTTGTGATCGCTACCGACACGCCGTCGCCGCGGCGGGAGGTTCTCGTTCGTTTCTCGTCGTTTGCAATCGTGATCCTGCGGGGAACGAGTCTCGGTGGAGACCGCTCCCCCCCCCCCCCCAGTCCTCCCACCGTCTCACTTCCTCACCGAGTCTCCCACTAGTCGCCCGGCCTCACCACTAAACCATCCAACCGTTGGGGTTAGTTCATTCCATGGACGTCCCATTCAACGTCCCACTCAACCTCACATTCAACTTTCTATTCAACCTCCCATTCAACTTCCCAGGCCGTCCAACCCATAAACAACCTATCATTCAACCATCGAATCATCCCACTTACCCCTCAACCATGTCAAGTCACTGGTTTATAACTGTGCCCCACTGACGAAGAAGGGGAACCCTTCAACCCGACGTATAGACCGTCGCCGGATCTCACAATGCAGCGGCGAAGTAATACCGCCCTCTCCCACAATACGGCATCCACTTCACTTACGGGACAATGGACGCAATAGTTGACGCCCGTAGAAACACGAAATAATCAATCCAATCCGATCACCCTGTCCCATCTCCCGCCCCCCACAATCGCGCGAGGTCAGAGAAGCGTGCGCGTGGGCCCCGCCGCCCGCCCGCGGCCCCGCCGGGGCTTAGCATCTGCCGCCGTCCGCCTTCGCAGTAACTTCCCTTCCGTAATGAAGCGTAACTAACAGGTTGGCCTATGGAAGCGTGATCGGGGAGTAACTGCCGATTCCCGGCCCGGCCCCGCGGCCCGCCCTTATCTCGCCATCGCGGGAGGCTAATTTGAGCGGCGAGCGGGCGAGCGCGCCGCGCCGATCCCGCCCCCGCCCCCGCCCCCGCCCTATCGCCCTTTCGTTCCCCTCTTTGAGCGGTTTGATGGAGAGCGCTAGCCACGAGAGGAATTCTTGTTTATATGTAGGCGAATTCAGTGGAAGGTTACGGGGAGAATCGAAACCAGGGTAAACGATTGTAATACTATAGATTTACTAAACATGCTTCATGTTTTTGTATCAGTGGGTTCATAAGTATATGTATTACTTACATGTGTGTTCTATTAATCTCAAGTTTCCTAATATGCTTCAATGCACTCCTTGCTCCCCCAGTTATCTCCCTTCCTCTATCACTACCGCCATTCCATCTTTCATTCCCCCTGTATTTTGAAAATATATTGTTCTCATCCTCTTTATCCATCTCTCTTTCTCTCTCAGCTACTTTCTCTTTATTTTTCCTCACTCCTTGGACCTCTTTTATATTGAATTTTTTTTCACTTTTTCCCATAGCGTCATTACTTTTCTATTTTCTATTCCCTCATTTCATTTACCCCTCACGTTTTTCTCTGAACGCTTCTATTTTGTGTTTGACTTTTCATATTGTGTCTCCGCGCCCTTTCACTCGCTCCACGCCTCCCTTCCTCCCGTTTCCTTTTTTAATTCCCGCTCTCCTGCAGTTGGCTAATGATAATGAGCCGCTCTGCGCGCGGCTTGTTTCCTCGTCCCGTGGGGCCCCGAACAACGTCCCCCCCGGGGGGAGGGGGGAGGGGGCGGCGAGGGGTCGCGGGCTTCCGGTGTGGGGCCACTGATACGTCAACAATGCGGAGCGACGCCCGTCGCGGCGAGGCGGCTGTCGGCCGCGCATTAGCGCCTGCTGTCCGTCACAGGGCGCGCCGCGTGGCTCGCGGTCGCCACCGCGCCAAATGTCTCGCACTTCGCTGCGCGTCGGCTTGGACCCAACCTACATACAGGCATCGGCCGAGATGACTAGGAGCGGATTCTGATCACCTAAAACATTGCCGAAAATTAACAATAAAATGATCTTAAAATGCTTTAAAAAAAGAAACAAAGAAAAATGACGTAAAAAATTTGAGCAGAACCACTTCAGATGAACAACTCAAGCATTTGGATATATTACTGATGTAATCAAGGCTTTTTTCCCTTTTCTTCATGTGAACTCAGCTTTCAAACTTTGGGTTTGGACTGTTTTTAAAAGAAAATCTCTGCCTTTATTTATCGCGAAATCGGCCGACTGACAATAGATCTCCATCCTGCGGGAAGAGAACACCGAAACTCCCGTTATAAAACATGCACTATACTTAAGGAACTAATTATGATATCAGTTGACGAGCTCGGAATAATATTAATCAATCAATACACACTAGTGCCGAATGATAAAGCGAACTTCTTGGTATTTTTCCGCTTCTTTGTTAGTCTTTCAATAATGTTTTTCATAGATTTCATAAATGATGTATTATTTAGCTTTTATAAATATACGTGTGTGTTTATAATGTAATATTTAATAGTTTATTTACAATGGATTTTGATTGTAGATTGTCCTACTATACAGACTCCAGAATTCACATTAAAAGCTCTGATAAAATAAATCACATCATTTTATGCTCGTAATACGAGGAAATTGCAATCATCTCAAGTTTCCGTAGCTTTTAATTGTGAATTAATTTATATTTATTGGTTTGTAATACATTATTCATGTCTAGGAATACCCTTTATGATTGATTTATAATTACTGGAAAAACTAATCATTTCACATCAATGAATGATATGTAGTTACTGAAGAATACCTAACGAAGTATTTTAAAGTTTGCTTGAATTTGAACTAGAGAATCACTTGTTTCACTTTTATTAAGCCTTAATTTCGAAATGTATTTTGAAGACAATGTTCTGTAACATTAAACAAATATTTCAGAGAGAAAGTTTAACAAAAATGTTCTGTAACATTAAACAAATATTTCAGAGAGAAAGCTTCACAAAAATGGGACTACCGATTTACCAAACTACCGATTTATCTTTCGCAGTATCAATCAATCACGTCACTAGTTCCCCGCATGCTGTTGTCGGCCACTGTCAACACCAGCATTGACATGTACGACTTCATCTGCACCTTCCGCAACGTAGCTGCATCGCATCTTCTTCGTGCAATTATGGGCTCTGCAAATTCTAACCTCTCCGATGCCAATTAAATCATTTCCACAATGAACAATCTTCACAATGATACGTTAGGAAAGACGATTGAAAATGCCCATGCAATACTGCCACTTTGTCCGTCACCTACCTCCACTGTCACCGCTCGTTCCCGCTTCGCGGCTGTGCCCGCCAGCTCCCTGCCACCGCTCGCGGCCTTTATATTTCTCTAAGTGCCACTTGAATGCCTCCCGACACCCTCGCACCTGCTCCGCCGCCTTCGTACCCGCGGGGCATACTTCCCCGAGCCAGTTGGTCAATATGGCCGAGGTAGTTAGCGCAGTGAAAAGCACCTATTTTCTTTTTTTCCTTCTTCCTCTCTCTCTCTCTCCTCCTCCTCCGACACATCCACCATCCCCGTCCCCCGGCCGTCCTTTCTCTTTCGGGTTGAATGACATTTCGGTAGCTCGGCCGGAGGAAGCACAAATTGCTATTGTAATCGGCCGCGCCGGGCCGCCCCCGCCTCTCGTGTGGGCAAACACGCGGGACGCCAGAGTGCGTCTGGCGGGAGCCCGAGTGGTGTTGATTCAGAGTCCCCTATCTGCATGCTGTAACACGCCCGGCTCCCGCTAAATTGATGAGGTTTGCGGCCTAATGGACGAGGTCCTAGGCGTCACGCGCTGCCCGCCCGTCCGCCCGCTGGCGTGGGCGCTGGCGGGCGCCCGTGGCCGGAACACGATGCTCGAGCACAGGCGCCAACAGATGACAGGCGAGAACACTTTCAACTGCACCTTCTCTAAAGAACAGCCTTACCAGTGAAGAATTGCTTTTGACTAAAATAAACCGTATAACTTGAATTGTTGTTGACATAAAATTGAACGAATTTTTAAAATACAATTACAAATAAATATATGAGTATCAAGAAGAATCATGGGCGGTTGGTTGACGGACACGCGAGACGACTTTCCATATCTCAGTAAACATTCTTTGTATTCCTCTTGCGTCATGAAAACAAACATTTAGAAGTGACAAAAATCGCTGAAGTTAATTATTCTGTATCTCAGCTCAAATTGTAGGATTTAATATTGCAATTTACCTGTATTCTAGAATTTAGAGTACTACAGCTCGACCAGTTAGAAAAGACCCTGGACTGTGCATACGCGAACGGTTCGAAACCTAGAGTGTTGAAGCGTTAGAACTAAATTGCAAGAGCGAATCTGTTATCGCTGCAGGCGGTCCTTGCGTTCAATTGACCTCCCCTTCGGGAGCTGTGGGGGATGGCTTAGCCACGCCTTCCGAGGTAAGCGGCGCCGTGATGAGTTTTATCTAAGTGATCGAGCTATAATACTAGTTAATAGAAGGTAAGAACTAACCTAAAAATAATTTAGTGAGAAATATTAGATCGTGCGGTAAATGCCACAATCCCCCTGTTATTTCTATTGAAATACGAATAAACTAATGAACAGTGCAATTAATGAAGATAAAACTTTGTTTTATGTTCAGAAATCCTATCATTTCGTCGTACATTACCCGTCAAAAATGTCATTGAAAACTTTTAGAATTCTCACATTTTGTACCGTATGTAATATTGTCTTAGTGGAACATAAATAATTTTTAGTAAGGAATACATTTATCTTCATTACTGAGAATCCGAACAGAGTACGACAAATTCTTATATTAATGTTTCAAATGCGAAGAGAAACTCACATGTTACTTAAAATTAAATTAACGAATCTGGAAAATAAAATGTAACGTCTATCCTCAGATTTAGAGGTTCCCACTACTTTCTTTTAAGCATCCTGTTCAGATTGCCAGCAGAGTCACGAGTAACATTTGCGACCTCCAGTACACAGATGACCGCAACCACATTAAACCATTGCTCTGCCAGACGAACCCCTCACCATAGCCCGCTCCTCCTGAAGAATAAGTGTTCTACGTCACCGATCTCTATAGCCACTCGACCGCCCCGTCGAAATTACCCTCGACGAGATATCGATCGCCGCCAGGAAGTGGCTTGTCGGAGACGTTTTAAATAAATTCAATGACTGCGGCTAACGTAATGTGAGGAGATGGATCTTTCGATATTGGCCGCCTATCTTATTTTCCCATCGCAGCTAAAACAAAGTTACCAGTCCTGTGTTCATAACGTAACAAATTTACTGAGAAGTAAATAAATGTTTAGTGTGCACATTGCAAGGGTCTTTACAAATTAGAGAACGGGTGTTTGAACAAGCGATAAGACTCAAAGGAAAACGGAATATGTTCGGAGCCATGCTGTCCTTTACAGAAGATGGCCATACGTTGTTGTTATTATGCTAAGTAGTGTGCTCTGTTGAAAAGGGAGCACTAAAAATTTGCAAATTAGAAGGCCCCAAATTATGTTTTTTTATTATTTGACGAAAACACAGGAAGTGAAAAAATTAAATTGTGAAGAAATTACCTCATTGGCCTTTTTATTAATAAATAATCATACGGCATCAACATTTTGAAACAGGGTAAGAAAATATTTAACTTATCACATAAAACAAAATATTCGCATTTATAATTAGTAAATAAAAATTTATTTGAAAATAAGTTGCAGGTTGGTAGCAAATGATTTCAACAAACCAGAAAGACGTGTGTTTTGTATTTTTATTTTCAAAAATGCTTTATCTTGTAATAAAACATAGAATCTCACTCTGTTTTGAGTTTTGGAAAATGCTGTGAGGAGGTAATGACCACAATTTAATAAATACACAACAAATGTGTTGGGAAATCCGCGAATGTCATTTATCTTCTAGCTAAGAACGAAAGGTTGATGCAACCAAACCGATCGGAAAATAGGAATATACATTACCTTAGCTTGACTTTTCAACTTTTAAAAATTCAATATTCTATTTTTAATTACTCTGAATGTCGAAGAAAAAACTTAAAAAAACAATTTAAAAAGCAAAAATAGCCTATCCGGTAGCCGAGATCGCTAAGACAGTAGTGCCGTAGCGATCTCGGGCCGAAGGATCGCAGGTTCGAGTCCCGCCTGGGGCTTGGTTGTATCGTGTTCGTCCTTTCACCCCCTATCGTCATCATCACAGTTACCATACCGTTACATGCAATAGTGGTCGCTAATGTCCTAGAAGTTGATGCGACCTTAAAAAGAAAAAAATATAAAAATAAAAACTAAAATATTGATTTCTGGCCACTTTCCGCAACCAATTTATATTTTCCAGGGCTTTTGGTTGCGATCAGGATGAGTCGTGCTTCAATAACGAATTGAAGCCGTTTGTCGTCGGATAGATTAAAACCTGTTCTTATTTCCCTGCGCGGCCGCAGAGCGACAAGGAAAAATAAGGCAGCTGGCGAGCGCACGAGGCGAACATATGACCCGAATTTTTCTTCGTTCTCATTACTGTCGTTACGAAATCCTCACCTTGTTAGCACCGCCCCTCGCGTTGGGGCCGTTCCTGGCGGATTACTCTCTTTCCATTACTGCCGTCTCGTGTGACGTTTCCTACCCCGGGACAAGGAAATTACTGGGGAATGAACTGTACGGTGTCATCGGCGGAGTGGTAATAGAATTTAACAGATATTTCAGGATGGCTGGTACACTTCCTGTTCGGAAATTGCCTTGCGTAGCCGTTAACGAGGGAGACGGACTATGATGAATGGAAGCTGTTTAATGAAGGATACCACGTTTCGGTGTCGGGTAGTTTTTCATAAACGCGTCCTTCCCAGGCCTGCCGGGTGATCGGGCTCGCAACGCCGGGCAGTTGAAAGAAAGCGCTGCGTAGCGACTTGAATTCACCTCGACTACTCGGTTCCCTTCGCTTTGACGGTTAGTTGAGAAATGTCGTACCTGGTTCCTGGCCACGCCCATCGCTTATTCCGTGATTAAAGGCAGCTTAAAGTAAACGATGTGTCGCTCAAGTCCACTTTCGGACAGACCGGCCTCCTATATGCACAAGAAAGCACTCCTGTGTTGCGCTGCCTGTTAGTGCGGTTCGAACTCGGGCGAATGTTGCTGGTTTAATTCATAGTTCCTTATAATTACGAAGTTTACTCTCCGCTTAAGCTTGTGTGTACTGTTCTTTCTCGAAATGCACGAATTTCCAATCAGTCTCAATGTTAATAACGCAACGCGTTCGACGTTAACTAAACAGACCTGTGTACCTTTCCCCACTAAGTATCTTGAGATCTTATACTCCTTAGTGCGAATCGGAATTGTGTGGCCGGTTTCAATTTAACTCGTTCCGCTGTGGAACGCGTGGGTGTACTTCCCGCACAACTTCTCTAATGAGCGCTCAAACATTTGCTCACTCTCGCATTAACACGCTCCTCAAGAGCCGAAGGTATTAACTTCGAAGCTGCGGGCGCCGCAAATGTTCTTGCGTGGACGCTGTGGCAAGGTTCGCTTTGTTTTTGATCTTTTGAGTTTGCGGTCGAGCGAAAGTGGCGTTTATTCGCTGCTTGATTGCGTGAACTGCGGCGTAAAAGGCCGTGCAAGGTTGTAATTATTCGTCTACGAACGCTGGACGCGGTCGGGTAGACCGCTCGGCAAACACAGAGAGGCGCTGCATTGCTCTTCTTAACGCTCTGTCGAAGTGCGGCTGGGTGAAGCGGTTTCAGTGTGCCGGAACGGAACCTGACTTAATCCTCCTTAAACTCCGATATTTCCGCTTGTATAAAAAGTTTATGGCTTCGAGCGCTGAGAAGTAACTTCCTTCGGCAATTACTTCGTTTCAAAAATCAGCACAACAGATGCAGAAGTTATTCGTTCGAAGAGATTGTACTTGGAGAAAATTAAAGTTATTTTGCTCCGTAAATTAGTGGAAAAATAAATCAGGAAACCCTTTATAACTGAAGAAATATAACTGCAAGGTACAGAACAGTTCAGCGTCATGATTTCAGAGATACCCCGTAATCTGAAAACATTTTATTGTAAATCTTTTGTAGTTAATCAGCTTGTATTCGAGGAAAATATTTTGTGTTTCTCTTCATTTCAATCAGCTTCAGTAGTTGGATTTGACACTGTATTTTCTCGCTTATTAAAAGAGCGGATATTACTTCGATTATAAATACAGTTTTCTTTGTCAGTAGGAACATTTATTTTTCCTCTCACTAGAACATTCATTCTTGTCGGGAATATTTCTTCTTTCATCTTTTACGATCTTGCGGCAATACTTCGCAACTTCGAATCTCATTATCTGAGCTCTAGAGGGACCTACTACTGTCCAAAAGAATCCAAGCATAACCAGAAGTGAGAGTAACCTAACTCGATCGTCTCAAACGAGGTGCTAAAAAAGAAAAACAATATTGAGTTATGAGCGCTGGGTGAATGAACCGCTGGCGTCCACGAGTCTTCTCGCTCTCGCGTGTAGGTGCTCGTTCGCAGCCGAAGGGCAGAATGTTGCGACACGGCTCGGGGCTGCGGTTCTGGAGGGCGCGCTTCGGTTCCCGCACTCGGCCCTTCCTCAGTGGCCTCGCCGTGTCAAGGGATCCGGCGATCCATCACTCGCAGGTGGGAAGAGAACGTCCTCGCAGCTGAGATCCGAACGCTCCTCATTGCAGCCCCGGGAGGGCCGTGTCCGTGCGGTAAAAGCCTCCAACCGGAATGGAAAGTGCATTACTCTTTCTGGTATCTCGCACGATCTGCCCTCGCCATTATTTACCACCGACAATATTTGTTGTAGATGTGACAGTTGAATATTATATGTTGCATAAATGACTTATTGTTTAAATTGTACGCTTGTAATATAAAAAAAATAAGTTATGTTTCTTTTGTTCCAGGTAAATACGAGATCTCTTTTTTCAATCAGCTGACAACCACAGCTGTAGTGGTTATATCACATCCGACCTTAACAAAGGGTGCTCTGCCAAAGTAAGTGAATCACACATATTTCTCTCTTCAACAATTTCTAGAAGAATATTCCCCGATCGATTTTTCCCCCATTACTTACAGTTAATTCTGCAGCATTTAGTTGTCAAATTTTGCTTGTATCTTTGCCACGACACCCACGTCCTTTCTATTTTAAGTTCCACATCAAGTCCATATTGTTCCTTTCGCTACAGTTCTTCTTTGGCCATCGTTGTTTCCTGTATTACGGCGTAATGCTTACTATTCATGTCACCACTATCACCTTGGGTGCAATGTGACGATGTGAATTTTCTGCATTTACAAACTGTCCAAATATTTCACTTAAAATAAAGAGCAAATGTTACATCACGGAATTTTTTAAATAAATTGCCTAAAAATCAACGGAATTATTAGATTATGTGGGTGTACAAACATGTTTACATCGATACGACATCGATTGAAACATCATTCTCTGAACACTAATTGTGAATTTGTGACTGCCATCTCCGTCCTGCTTTTATACTCCTCCCTGCCCCGGCCCTGTCCCGCCCCTGTCCCGCTTCCGCCCCGCTCCCGCCCCGCTCCCGCCCGGCCCCGCCCCGCCCCGAACCCACCCGTATCCGCTCCTGCCCCGTACCCGCCCCGCCCCCGCCCCCTAACGGCTCCTGCCCCGTACCCGCCCCGCTCTCGCCTCGTCCCCGCCCCACCTCGTCCCGCCCCCTCCGCACCACGACGTCGCCCAGCGCTGTGCGCGTTCCATGAATGATGCAGCCTCGTAATTGGACAAACAAAGTCTTTGCTGTCAGGCGGGCCGGGCGGCCGACGCGGCACGGTGCATTTTTCATGACAGGTTTGGGCTGGAACCCGGCGCGCCGCGCCGCGTCCGCTCCCGTCCCTCCCGCCTCGCACTCACCGCCCCCGCCGCCGCCCCCGCCGCCCCCGCCGCCCCCGCCGCCCCCGCCGCCCCCGCCCCCCCATCGCTCCACGGGAGGCGCCGAGCTCCGTATTAATATTCTGGAACGCGGAGCGCTGGCTCGGTGAGATGGCGGTGGCGCGGAAGACGCGGGCTGGCGGTGGTGTTGATGGCGGTTGAGGAGGGACAGTCATACTGGCGTTGCGACTGTTTGTAAACAGTGTAGATATTCCTGTGGTCTATGCTGCTCTATGAATCACGAAACGAAAAACTGTGAGATAAGGGTGTGGTTGGTGGGGAAGATTTGGAATAAATGGTTGATCAGGATGCGCATTTATTTCACCTTCATCATTACTATGGCGATCTCTTGTTATAATCGATTGTCAAAGAACTATCCGAACCCCTTTCTAATCCGCGGATAAAAATGAATAATTTTTAGATTTGGTTCATGTTAATGAGTATTCAGATACAGGTTTTAGAATTTATTACTTATTACAAACATTAATAAACGTCATTATTAATATAATCAAACTTATTACGTCATTAATAATAATAATAATAATAATAATAATATAATAAATTAAGTTGAAAGAATACACATACTCAAGATTTCAATATGCTTAATTGTGTTTTATTAGTACCAAATAAGTGGAAGAAGATTCCAACGGTACATTTGATAATGATCTCCAATAAACATTTCTTTTTATTCCTGAAAAGTAAAAGCGTTGCGAAAAATCTCTGCCAGAAATGTTCTTATATTGTTGGGCCTGCTTTGTTTTCAACTTTTTCTCCCTCACTCCGTCACGGCGCCAGCTGGGCGTTCACGTCACGCGACTGTGCTCCGTAACGAGAAGGCCTTAGGACGTAAACTCGCGTGTTCCGCAGTTCGATTCCCGGTGGCAGTTCGACGTGGACGTTAAACGGGAGCGGACGCGACCAGCGCCGCCGCCACCGCCACCGCCACCGCCACCGCCGCCGCCGCCGCCACCGCCGCCGCCGCCGCCGCCGCCGCCGCCGCCGCCGCCGCCGCCGCCGCCGCCACCGCCGCCGCCGCCACCGCCACCGCCGCCGCCACCGCCACCGCCGCCGCCGCCGCCGCCGCCGCCGCCGCGAGCGCTTACGAGCCGCATATAAATAAAATCAGATATCACCGAAGCGCCTTGTCCTCGCTGCCGTGCGAGATGGTATCTGCGTGGCGATGCCCAGCGAAGGTTGTTCATCGAAGCCCGAGATAACCCTATGAGGGAAGTTTTACTTGACTGCCGTTTAATCGTAAATGGCGCATCGTGTGTGAATAAAGTATTGCTGCAAATAACGTGCGAATTACGCCATGTTTCGAATTTCTGACAGAATATCGTAGGCAGTGTCGTTTTCAGCGGCCTGAGCTAATATAAAGTATTCCTCAAACAGAATGTGAACAGAAACGTTTGGTGCACTTCTTACGGAAGCACCTTCAATAATGTGTACTAACAATCACATCAAGAAATTGTGGAACATTCACCGTGGCGGTCAACTCTATTTTAATACCGACAGATGTGATTTTTAATTAAATGAAAATAGCTAACTTGTCTACCGTCAGACGGAAAGCATTGCTAAGATTTTCATAGTGAAAATTTTCCAAAATATAAAAGAATCTCGTAGAAATTGATTTCAACTTTCTTATACGCTGTACATCAACTCTTATTTTCTCAGTAACTTATTATGATAAAATATATTACTTTGCATGAAATTAAGTAAAAACAATATGATTTTTGTAAATCGTAAGTTAAGTAAAAACATAATAATGTATACGATTTTTGGTAAATTCAATTTAAGAACGTTCTTACCCCGAAATCATTGTCATTGATCTTTCGAATAATATACTGAGATGATCTTTTCGTGAGACGATAGCGTTGCTTCAAAATTAATGTTAATAGAAGACCAACGTGTGTATTGGCAATGAGCAGCGCACATCGTCATACAACCTTCAGATAGCTAACGGAAGAAAACCAGTTGGTCGGTCTCCCACAAAAGTGGTGCCAGAGATATCAGTCTGGGCATCAAAATTATTAAGGGTCTTTTCCAGCCGGAAACAGTTCATATATCTGGCGACTTGACAGTTACATGTATGGGATGTGCAGCCAGATTCACCGAAGGGAAACCATGCGAAACTGGCAGCGGTGAGTTGCACATTCAGAAAGATGTTCATGCATACCAGTTTTTGTTCTTGAAAATCTTCCACAAATACATATGTAGATTGTTTCTACCGTGATATCAAAAAATCTTGCTACAAAATATAGACATCAGGGAAAATGTCAAGTGTCGGTACGCTGTCTTCACATTTTTCTGTACTTAGTATATACAAATGCATAAGACAACTTTACCATATCTTTTGAAATAATTTACATGTTGGTACGTTTTTGTTAGTGGTAATTAAGAAAAATATACTCGTAAATGAACCATTTTTTTAGCATTCCAAAGAATACCTTACTTCCTAGTGTCAAGTAAATTATTTAGGCCTGAATATTCTTATATATTTCGTCAGGAATAGGAATATAGGAATATGTAAAAGAACGCTGTCCAAAAAGTCTTCTTAGATGGGATGAAGTTTTGAATAGCCCATACTCACTCGATGAACACTTGATGTTGTTGTAAAAATATACCAAAAAAATAATAGACAACCCATTTTTGTAGAGGTTAGCTACTCAAAACCGTAAAATCAAATAATAATTATGTTGAAAAACTATGAACCCAATTAAAACACGCACTAACTTTGCCGTCTCCTCCATATTTTCGTTGTGCATTTTAAATGTTACCTCGCAGCATTTGGTGTGAAGGACAAGCATTTGAATGATATTTTCGTTCCTAACATTTCCTCGATAAAATTTCGAAGAATCCGAACAAAATGTTCATTATAGTGTTGGGTCCGCTTCATGGGTCATGCTTACCCCACCGGCAACCTTTAGAGCCCGCCCTAATTGGTGAGCATTTCGGAGAAATGTCACGATTAACATAAACAACGGCTACGGAAGGTGACTTTTACTGCCATCTTCCGGTTGACGCCTGCAGGCAATGCCAGTAGCTACGATTTTGTTTCCAAGGAGATTGAACTCCACATTACAAGCTTTTCTCTGTGGGAACGTTAAATGTTATGGCCGTATCAAACAAATATTATTGAATTTAGTAACGAACACCAACAACAATTTGTCTTTGTCTCAACCTTGAAGGTTCTTGTCTCGCATTTGAATAATGATTTTTCAAAAGTACTTATACATTTTTGCATGTTCTGCTCCAAGTCTAGAATAAATTTACAATGAAAACAAAAGAATGTCGTAATGGAAGCAATTTTAGGATACTCAACAGAATAGAATGCTTCTATCCTCGTAATCCACATAACTTAAATAATAGTCGTAAAAACGGTTTTCAAAGAAAATATCTTTAAGTTTAATTATGCAGAGTGGAAAGTATCAAATTCATTCTAGAACTATCTATAAAAATTTAACATCTTCCATAGTATACTTTAAAATGTAAAAAAGAAAATAAATTTTAAAAGCAGAAGGAAAAAAAACCTCGCAAGTAGGTATTACTTTATCGGGATTGAAAACACAGAACTCTTTTCATTTTCTTACTTTTTTATTTGGGTTCGTGATTAATAAATGCAAATAGCAAAAAAAATATTCTCTCGTAATCGCAGCAAATGCAGATAGACACTTAATATTGAATGTTTGTAAAGAAATCGCCAAATTCAAAAGTGATTTTTATATTTCTTAGCGGACTACGTAAGTGTTCCGAAATGAAACATCGCAATTTCACCGTTCTCGATCCTCAGTTAGTTGGCGTTGCGCTGCCTGGCGACAGGTCGAAAACGCAACCTAATTGCCTGAATACAATTACGTGTTTTGTAGCAGCGGGCGAGGCGTTTCCACGACTTGGAATTACACCCCGCGCACCTAATAGCCACGTGCGACGGGTCCCCAGCGGTAGGCGTAGCGAAGATAAGGCGGCAAATTGAGCGTTTGGCGCGTGGAAGTAGGCGTTCGCCTGCTGCTGGCGTTGCCGCTTCGGCTGCTCGAATCGATAAGACCACACTGCACTATCGCATTGGCAGCACGAATGTCAGGTGGGAAGAAAATTTATCTCTTCAAGGAAATTAGTGGTAAGAATTGTCTTCGCGAATTCATGTTGCACAAGACTTCTCAGTTACATGTAGGTTTCTGTTACGCGAAAATATATTCGTAAGAATATTTTTATGAATATTCGAATCATTAAACGTGTTATTTTTTGAAAAATAAAAGCATAAAAGGATACGTCATATTTGATTCTTACTTATAAAGATAACTTGCGTGTATGTTAAGATACGTATACGATTATTAATGTTCGGCTGAAACTTGGGTTCAAGTTAGTCCTACCCGTGTTACCGTGAAAGTTTATAGTGAAAGTTGAAAATGCATATACTTGTCCTTTCTAATAAACAGTTCAGAAGTTCCTATCAGAGCCAGATTAAAAATTTACGAGCCCTAAGCAGAGCGAAACCACAAGATCCTTTAAATATCTAAATATTGCACATAACTTACCTAAATGAAAAAAGGATTACAACTTCACAATTTTAAAATTTAATATTGAAATAACAAGCCCAATATACAAAATATAATAATCCAAGTACAATTAGAAATAATGTTCGCCTTCAGGGAGAATTTATTACCTACAATATTGTTTCTTTAAACCTAAGTTATGTTAGTATTTTTTTTTGTACATTTCATCAAAAAATTAAACAGAATACCTAAATAAATACATCAATAAATTAAACACAGCACATTTACGAACGTATATAATGTTTTGCCAAAAAAAATATTGAGCTATCCAGTGGGGACCCCAAGCACGAGCTAATTGTGATGAAGTATTAATCCACCTACTGGGACAAACAACCATGCCCAAGTATGTGATGTGGCGGAGGGCCTCGCGTTCTGCCGACCCTAGATCAGGGAGGTAGCAAATGAGTTGGTGTCTAGTGTACGGTCGAATATGCGTCCCATCTGGTCATGAAGGGTAACCGGCTGTCGCCTGGAAAGCGGCCTAGGAGGAAAAAGACCGGTGCCGGTATTCAACGTCCGGCCGTCGGCGACGCGAGGCTCCGCGAGTGAGTATTTACTAGGCTGTCCGGGTGACGCCGCGTCCATGGCGAAGGTGCCGACGTTTCGGTCGCCATTCTGCGACCTTCCTGTGTGGGAAGCCGCGTTACGTCCTAAGGTTACGCCCTGAGGAAGGTCGCAGAATGGCGACCGAAACGTCAGCACCTTCTCCATGGACGCGGCGTCACCCGGACAGCCTAGTAAATACTGACTCCGGCCGCGGAAGCCTACGCTCTCACCTCCGGGAGTGAGTTGTCGGGGAGGCGAGCGCGCTGCGTCGCGAGGCTGCTGGCGTGCCGCTACTGCCCCGCCCTCTCCGGCGCGGCGGCCGGCGGAAACACTCATTACCGACGCTGCCCCTGGCGACTGCATGCGACCCAGCGGACGGCAGTGTTGCCTGGCTCAGCTCGTGTTTGTGCATTGTTTTTTTTATCTCATATTGTCAACATACTATAGATCTTCTTTTCTGGTATCCGTACATTTAACAATGTAGTTCATAATGGTAATGTAGGGATGCATTATGGCATTGAGGTTATAGTGTGATTCTACTCCACAAAAAAAAAAAAAAAAAAAAAAAAAAAAAAAAAAAAAAAAAAAAATTCGCGATAGGCGTGCAGAAAATTAATATGTTTCCACTCTGTTAGTCAAGTTCGTGTCGCCTTTACTTGTGTTATTCGAACAGTGTTATCGAGTTCCACTGCAAAGTTAATCGTATATGAAATCAGGAGCTTTATAATTCTCATCCAATTAATAATTTTATCTAGGTAATCCACTTGCTCATTATTATGTAGTGGCTCTCCTGCTTACAATCTCCCGCTCATTCACTCATTTGCTGCAACAAAATTGCA
Organism: Gryllus longicercus; assembly: GCA_038098605.1. Taxonomy (NCBI): domain Eukaryota; kingdom Metazoa; phylum Arthropoda; class Insecta; order Orthoptera; family Gryllidae; genus Gryllus; species Gryllus longicercus. Next base: position 27,300 of record JAZDUA010001092.1, on the reverse strand, counting down.
TTTACCCGTATTAAGTTCTTACACTTGGAATAAACTTCTTTGTTTAGGAACAGTAACGAAAGCTGTTGTCTCAATGCCACCTCTTTATTATTTTCGACGAACTCGCGACTTCCAACGTATTCCATGAATGACATTAGCTGATATTTGGCACTGATGCAGTAACAGAATAAAGGAGTATAAGATAAATTTCCAGTTGGCAAACGTTTCACCCACGTCTGCGATGGACATCGTCAGTGGCGGCAGGGTCGCGGGCGCAGTGTCCGGGGCGGCGGCTGGCCGGCGACTGGCCAGTCAATGCCAACTAGACCACGGTCAACCAGCCCGGAAAATTTATCTTACATTGAACTCCAACCCTGAAAGCTTACGATGCTATGTAGAATAAAGGCGGTTTTATTTTCATGATCAAGTAAGAAGGGCATTGCTGTAAGCGGGGCAGTCACCCCGCGCCGGTGGCTGCTGGAGGCTCAGGAGCTCTGCCTCGCACGCGCGCGGTGCGTCGTGGGGCGGTGCAGCGCGGAGGAGCGTGGAGGGGGGCGTGGAGGGGGGCGGGGAGGGTGGCGGGGGGCGGGGAGGGGGGGCGCTGACGTTGATAGGAAACGCTTGGCGCATCTCTCCTCGCTGGCGGCGGCGGCGGCGGCGGCGGCCCGGAGACTGGCAACGCGATTCGTAAATGATTGAGCTCCTCCGCGGCGATGGGGCACGGGGGGTGCTAGGCAGACAGATGCGCGGGCGGGGAGGGTCGCTGGGGAAAGGCGAAAGTGATAGCTACGAGGAAACTTCGTTGCCTCTGCAGCGTCGTTGGCTGGGAGGCCCTAGGTTTCGAGTCCCGACGGTGCAAGATTTTCGACAGTAGCTAGACAGATGGACTTCGGCCGCTGTCCGGAGACGAATTGTGGTGACCGGCTACTCTGTTGGGTAATTGTTCGTGGTTTCTCCGACCAGGACCCGGCGAACGCCGAAGCAGAACACTAAACATCGGGCTACTCACCGTGCGCGATATTTCCTTCGTCAATCTTATCCAGTGCTGGAACCGGTTGTGAATAGAACTGGGAAGGAATAGAATTTGGCGAGTTGGAACAAAGCGTTATAGAACAGGACGGGGTACAACTGGACGAGATTGAACTGAACGAATTGGTGCTTGACGAAATGGTAGTGCAAAAAATGAAACGGTGATATCGGACTGGACGAGATGGAACTGGACAAGTTGCAACTGAACTAAATGGAACAGGGCAAGTTGAAAGTGGACGAAAGGGAATTGGACATAATGGAACTGGATGATACGGAACTGTAATAGGTGGAAGTGAGCGAGATCGGGCTGGACGAGATGGAACTGAACAAGTTGGAACTCGACGGAATGGAACTGCAAGAGGCGGATCTGTGCTAGATGGAACTGAACAAGTTGGAACTCGACGGAATGGAGCTGCAAGAGACGGATCTGTGCTAGATGGAACTGAACAAGTTGGAACTCGACGGAATGGAACTGCAAGAGGCGGATCTGTGCGAGATGTAACTGGACGATGCAGACGTGAGCGACCCGGTAGAGGGCGAGGAGGAACAGGCGCAGGCAAGGAAGGAACGGGGCTGGGTCGGACGAAATGGATCCGGGAGTCGGCGCCCTGTGGCAACGCGTGGTGGTGCGGGGCGGGGCGGGAGCGCGTGAGGTGGGCCGCGCGGGGGCGGGGCGGGCCCAGCGGCGCAGGGCTCGCGCCTCTCCTCTCTGCACGGGGCGGCGGCGGCGGCGGCGAGTTTGTTTATGTGCGAATGAAAACTTGATGCGGGTGAAAGGTTCGCCAACCAAAACGCCAATTGGCGATCCCTCGGCCGCAGCGGTGAGCGAGGCGCCGTTTGGGCCAGGCTGAGAGGGAGGAGCCGCGTGCGCTCGAAAATGCGGACGTCGGCGTCACGCGCTCTGCGGAAAGGGGCGATTTATTTCCTGAGCTAAACATACGTCAGGGGATTCTTCGATGATCCGTACGCTACCGCCGACTTCATGTATGTTGGAAACGACCGCAGGGCTCTGTCAAAAGAGAGCGAGCCAGGTTTCACTTGCGCTTAACACGAAACATTATTTTTTATTCTGACTTAACATTTCATGAATTGACTTCCAAGGTTTGAGGTTTGCAAAACTGTCCAATGTGCATTTGCTAAAACTAAATCGATGACCCTGAAACCATGTCTGATTGTAGTATACAATATATTGACAAGTAAATGTGAAATATATTTGCCCCTTCTTTTAATATTCTGGTACTGTTTTTCCAAACATTTCTAGAATCAAATCACAAAAAAAAAAATATTTTAATTATATGCTGCATTTTACGGCCAACGGCTATGTTATGGCTCGTGAGATGCTGCTCAATCTGAAATGCCATGAACAACCTTCCAGATATTTTTCTTTTGAATTCTCCTTACATCGAGAGGAGCTTCCGCCGTAGAGCTGGCGCGGGGCGAGGCGCGCGGAGGCGAGGGTAGCGCGGGCCCATCCTTCCAGCCCCGCGGGCGCTCAGGCGGCAGCGGCCCCGCGGGGCCCGTCCGCGCGCCTCGCGTTCGCTGTTTGTTCGGAGCTAATTAGCGCGCCGCCGCCCCGTCCTCGCCGCCGCCCGCCCGCCCGCACTCGCCCATACCCGCCCGTTGCCGCCCCCGCTCTCGCCCGCCCACGCCCGCCCACGCCCACGCTCACCTACGCTCACACACGTTCACCCACGACCGCCCACCCCCCGCCCACGTCCTCCCACGCCCACCCAGCCGCCCCGCTCTCGCCCCGACCGCCCGGCGTCGACCGCGCTCTCTCCGTCACCCACCCGATCTCGCCCGCTCAGGATCCTGCGCTCAGCTCTCTTCGCCTTCGCTTCCTGCCTGCCATTCGCTCAACAAGTCGCGTGGCCCCTCTGTATTAATGCAGTTAGAACCAACATCAACAATCTGTTAGCCATCAACGCCCCTTCATTCGTCTTCAAAGAACAACTCCACAAAGAATTGAACATCGAACCTAGAGCCAAACATGACCATTATCTTTCCTCCAATTCCTGTTTTTCTCTACCTCAAATCTCCACATTAAATGCTCTCAATATTCAATACTCTCCACCCAACTCCTCAAAGAATTGAACATCGAACCTAGAGCCAAACATGACCATTATCTTTCCTCCAATTCCTGCTTTACTCTACCTCAAATCTCCACATTAAATGCTCTCAATATTCAATACTCTCCACCCGAATTAAAAGAAAATTCCTCCATGAATTCATGAACAAATTGCCAAAATTGTAAAATAAAAGAATTGCCAATTTCTTCAACCATGAAACAGATTTAAGCACAGTATATAAGTCAGTAGTAAGCATCTGAAGATTTTTCTTTAGTACTATTTTTGCCGGTCTTAGCAATAATCATTAAGGCAATAAAATGTAAGGAGACGCGAATGAAGGGGCGAGCGCGTGGCGAGGGCTGGATGAAGTGCATCGCCGGCGCCGCCGCCGCACTCAGCGCGTTCGCAGCCGCCGCGCCGCGACCCCCCTGGGAGCCTGGAAGCACCTCCGGCGCGCTGCCGCTCGCTCTTCCACACGCCCGCCCATTCACCACCCAGCCCGCAGCCCACACGCCCACCCTCGCCCACTCAACGCTCGCCACACGTCAGCTAACCTCCCACCCCTTTCGCCAATTCTTTCGCCCGCCCACCTCCCTGCCCGTCGCCCTCTCGAAGCCCGACCACACTACCCGCCTCCTATTGTCCCACTCCGTCCCGTTTGGCTTCCGACCCTCCAGACTCTGTCATATTATATTCCCCCCGCCTCTTCCAAATTATCTTCCTCTCATCCCCAACCAACTCTCACCAGATCCTCCTCGTCCCGCTCTACCCGAGATATTCCTTCTTGCCCTGAGCTGCCCCGTCCCGCCTTGTCCTTATCCTGCCCCTTTGAAAGCCTAACACGCCCTATGATTCCCCATCCTGTCCCACCGTGCCCATCCCCGCCCACGTCCACCTGCCCCATCCCCTACCCAACCTCGCCCTGCCCACCCTCGTCCTCAGCCTCGCCCTGCCCATCTCCACCCTGCCTAGCCTCGCCCTGCCCATGCAGAGCGACCTCGCCCAGTTATACCGCTGTTTATAGCCCCACCCTGGCGTGAACCGTCTCCCATGACAGCTCCGCCTCTCTGCCCAGACGCACCTCCCTTCCTAGCCCCGCCTCCCTGCCCAGCCCCACCTTGCCGTGCTTCTGCCTACTCCCAATCTTCCTCTCGTCCTTCCGACGCCCGCCCGCCCGCGGCCGCTGACTTGCGGGGCGCCGCCCTCTAATTTAGAGAGGCCCAGGGCCACTGCGTCACTCGCGGGCCGAGCCGTGTTAACAGTCGCTCCGCCGTCGTGCGGAAGCAACGAAAGGTGCGGACCTGCAAATGGAATGGCTGCGCGCCCCGGACGGAGCTAACGCGAAATTTTAATTTCTTCTGCCTAATTCATTTCCCTCTGCATCTCTCAGTGAAAAACTTTTAACCAAATATTAAAACTGATTCAATGTACTGTGATGTAATGTAGCATTAACTTCGAATACTCTGATCTTCTTGATTTATCTTGGGTCGCAAATTCAGTGTTTTAAAATGTAAAATTCAACGGATGGAATGACAAATGTTATTTTTACACCCATGAAATAATATAACTTTAAATAATTACATTCTTCCATTTCGATCTTGAAGTGGGAAATCAAATTAAATGGTTTTACGATCACAGTGTTGCTAGTTGTAATCCACACCACAAATATATAAGAAAATTTACTTTTAGTTTAAACAGATCTATTGTAGATAGGATTTTGAGACCTGTTTTAGAACGGAAGAATAGTTTAAATTTCCGAATGGCTTGTCGCCCACAGTGGCCTGTTTGTTTTGGTTGTGTGTTTGTTCCGGAGCGTCTAGTGTCGAGAAGCGGGAGGCGTGGTCGCCCATTCACACATCCGGGATGTGAGCGACTGCTGACCGACTGCTCCCAACTAAATATAGTTTCCTGGGCGTCGCTCCTGCGTCGACGTGTCGCCATCGCTCACAAGCGAGTTCCCCTTTGTCACAGAGAAGATTCGCGGAATAACTCTTGGACGGATGGAAGGAAATTGATCTGTAACATTTTCTAATTGTCATTGTATGGAATATATTTGGACGAATTAATTCAGTCCTGGAAACAACCCCGAACCGCTGACAACCGAACTGAAACTTCTGAGGCATAATCAGCTGACATTGAACGTATTTGACCGGTAAAGAAAACTATTTGATGTGGTTTCTGGCGATGCTCAGGTGTTTTAAAGCCTGCCATCTGCAGCTCTGAATCTAAAATAAAGCTCTGCCGTGGGGTCATCGGAGGCGTGAGCGACAGAGAGAGGGTTGGGAGCCGGGTGGAGGGGGAGGTGGAAATGGAGGTGGTGGCGGAGACGTTGGCGAATGTGAAGGCGGAGGCCGAGGCAAAGGCGAATGTGAAGGCGGGGGCGAAGGCAGGGGGCCAGGACGAAGGCGGAGACGCAGGTGAAGGCAGAGGCTGTGGCGGTGGCGAAGGGGGGAGATTAAGGCGGAGGCGGCGCAGAGACGCAGGTGAGGGCAGAGGCGAAGGCGGGGGCGGGGGCGGGGGCGGGGGCGGGGGCGGGGGCGAAGGGGGCGGTTAAGGCGGAGGCGGGGGCGCGGCTGACGGGAGCGGCAGTCGTTCCGCTGCCGTGTGCTGGTGCGGGTTCCGCCGTTTAAAGCTTAATGAACGAGTGAGTTACGACGCGGCCCGCGGCTTGTCGACGCTCCCGGCCTGACGCTGCCTCCTCTGCCTCCCCCGCCCTCCCCCGCGGCACTTCACCCCCTCTCGAGGCCGCCGCCCCTGCTGCCACACCCGTCTGCACCCGTGCCTTCTGGCCGCTACACCGCGTATTGTCTTCGACAACGTACTCGTTCCCTTCAATGAGTTGCTCACCACTGCATTGACCATGCAGGTCTCCTCACCCCAGCCCCGGGCGTCACCACTCCATGCCATCAACTCACGCGTATTGTCTGCGGCAACTTACTCGCCTTCTCCACTGATTTGCTCCCCAATCCATGGTCTCCGCTTTGCCACGACTTCGTCCACTTCTTCATTTCCTGCGACCGTTTCCCCGTTAATGGGTTCCCCCCCCTGTCTTTTTTTATTACTACCGCTCCCGTCTCTGCCCATCCCTCGTTCCCCACCACTCCTTTCACGTCTCTTCAATTCCCGTCTGTGCCTGCTCCACCACAACTACCTTCTCCATGACTTCCTTCGTCCCAGCCGCTCATGCCATCTCCACAGGAAGCGTACATCGGCCTTCCCTTCTCCATCTCCTTTTCTTCTCCTGCCTCCCCCCCTTGCTCTAGCCGCACTCCACCCCCTCTGGCTCCGCCGCCGCCGCCCCCTTTCCCAGCTCCCTGGCGGAGGCTCCCTGGAGGGAAGTCGAAGACTTGGAGCAGTTTCAAATTCAGTGTTTCCGTACCTTTCCTCTTTCGTGGAATTGGGTGAAATTTATGAGCCCGTGCTTGAGTTCGCTTGTCCGTTTTCCTGCGGGAAAAACGAGATCATAACACTGCTGGAACACTAAATATTTAAACATAAACTCAGAATACGGAGTGAACATACTTCGGAACATTCAGAAAAATATACTGAGCTGTATTGATTGTAGAAAATTAATAGAGTTCTAGTTTAGAAGCTACTTTTAAAAGTATTTTAAAACAATAAATATATTTCGTGTTTTGGGAACAAAACTGTTTTGAATTGGTGTTTCCTCATATTTCAAAAGATAGTAAAGAGATTGCCGAAATTCTGTTTCATTGGACATTACCTTTAAAGTATATTAATTTACAAAATACACTTTAGGAGATGCCGCCACATCTTGAAAGTTTTATCATTGAACAACGCCATTTATTGGAACACGTTAGAATACTGTATTCCTCATTGTTCAACAAACTAATTATGTGGGACGATTGCGGATCCTCGCAATAGGCCCCCAATAATTATCACATAATAACCGCACATGACACCGTAAGAAAATCTTATCAAACATATCATAATATATCAAAATTAAATCTGCAGCGAATCAAGATAAGGCAAATGTTGAAACTCTTTTCCTAGTGCAACTAGATTCGACGTGTATTCTTGCGGCCCTTCTCACTCAAATGCGCCATTACGGTGTCACGTGTCGCTCCACCCACGCCACGCGATCCACCCCCGTCGTGCCTACCTCCCGGCGTCGCCCCTACCTCCCGCTGCGTCGCCGCGCCCAACGTCTCCGCGGCGTCGCTTCGGGCGGCAGTTGCGGCGATGAATCGCGCACCGAACGGGCGCGCGCGGCCACTGACACGCGCGAGAGAGCCGCCGCAACAAGCTGCCAGCGAAAGCAAATATAAATAACGCGCCTGCCGAAGCGTAGTGCGCGCCACGCCCCGCCGCCGCGGCCTCCGCGCGAACACGCCCGCCTGCACTCGGTGCGTCGGGGCGTTTGAGTGCGCCGCCCCCGCTCTCGCTCCCGCCCCCGCCCCCGCCGCCGCCGCCGCCGCCGCCGCCGCCACCGCCACCGCCACCGCCACCGCCACCGCCGTCACCCCCGTCACTGCCGTATCCGGCCGCCGCCACAGCTACCGTCACCGTCACCGTCACCGCCACCGCCACCGCCACCGCCACCGCCACCGCCACCGCCGCCGTCACCCCCGTCACTGCCGTATCCGGCCTCACCGCCGTCACCGCCACCGCCGCCGCCACTGCTTCCGTTGGCAACGGGCGTTGTGATTGCGGAAGGCGCGTCGGCGAGCAGGGGATGAAGATGCTGATGCGGTCGCTGGGTGGTGGTTGTTTCATTGATTGATGTTTCCAAGGACATAAACCGCTATTGTGTTTTCTCCCGTTAGTGTAGTAAATGATTTTTATCCCCCGATGCGGCGGTTAGTTCTTGCCCGCTGCTTTAAGCTCTAAGCTCACGATTGTCTGCCGACTTTTCAGTCTTGGCTTTCACCGACTTCACTTCAGAAACGTTTTCACAGGAACAACTGAATACCGTTTCATGGAAATCGGCGCTGTCACTACTAATTCGTAGAAATCCTTACACATTGCCTTTAAGGACTATTTCATCATTTGGATATTAGTTCTAAAGCAAATGCACAAAATACCCTGCGAACATTAAAACTCAAGTCGTATTTAACAGCGCGGGCAGTGCGGTGGCGTGGAGCCCGCGGCAACATTCGGGCCAGTAGCTGCGAGTGGAAGCGGCGGTGTGGGTGAATGCAGCGGCAGCGGAGTGAGGTTGGCGGAAATGGCGCCAACACGTTTGCGCGTTGCCGTTGCGTGCAGCGATTGGCCGCCTCGCCGCTGTAAATACACGCGTGTTGATTCTGCATGTTTGCAATTCAGTTGCATTGATTTTTTATCAGCACGCTGGTGGCCGCGGTGCATCTCGTTCGACCAATCGGCACGTGGGCGTTCCCACTCCATTGCCTCGAACCCTCCCGCCTCCCCTCTTCTTTAAACTCCATTTCTTTTCCTCTCCTCTCGTTTTCCTGGTCCTTGTTATCAAATACAACCGTTCCCTGGGTACCTTCCTTGCATCTGCATTTTATCATCTAAGTAATTATCCACCTTTTTTTATTTTATCAACTCCTACCTCTCTTTAAACTTTCTCTTCTTTCCGTCTAATCCGTCCACCAGCCGTCACCACTGTCGAAGTTTTCATGTTGTGGTGTCTTTCGTCTCCTCAATTAAAAACACATCTTATGCCTTTTCGTTGTTAATATCGACTTCAAAATTTTGAATTCAGTTTAATCAAATCCTTAACTTATCAAGTTTGTTGAAGATTACTTTTTTAGATAAAAATCCATAAATGTTTCGAGTTTTTTTTTGTACAAACTACTTTTTTTTGTGTTTTAATACTTTTTGTTTCTCTTAATACGTTCATTTTGTCATCTTTTATGTGGGCATCGCGTACAAGCAAAAACAAAGCGAGCGGCAAGCGCTCAGTTACGGCTCTGGCAGTGCGTGTGTGTGTGTGCGTGTGCGTGTGTGTGTGTCCCCCTCGCGCGCGCTGTGATCCGGCCGGGGCGTCGGCGACCAATAGAGCGCAAAACGAAGCTGGCTCTGCCTCCCCCGCAGGGCTGCAGCGGGCGCCGGAGCCACTTCGTAATCCGCTCTCATTAGTCTGCCGAATCGGCGCGCCCCCTCGCCCCTCGCCCTTCGCCAACCCTCGCCCGCCCCCGCCCCGCGCGTAAACAGAGGAGATGGGGCCCCTCTCAGCCCCGCAATCGATGCGGCGGCGGAGGCGATGGCGCGGGGCGCAGCCGCAGGCGGAGGCGGAGGCGGAGGCGCGGGCGGAGGCGCGGGCGGGGACTGGACGCCCGGTGATGATGAGGGCGGAGATGGTCACCGCAAACGAGTTGGGGAGAGGTTGAAAGGGCATAATGTGCTCCAGGAAAGTTTAAAGAAACAATACGGAAGGCGCGTGGATTCGTCCGTTGTCGTAGTTGTGGTTTGACAGACGTCAGCACCATATAAAGAATACTTATACTGGATGGATAGTGTTCGAGAAGTTTAGTTTGATCTTAATTCGAATCATTTAAATTAGGAAGCTTCAATTCAAACCGCGAAAAGGAGAAAATAATGGAAAAGAGAAATATAAAGAGTAAATAAAACAACACAAAAAATTAAAGAAGTATCCACCGCGAGTTAAGGAGTGAACATCATCACAATGTCGACAATAAGAAAAAAAGATGTCCGCAAGAAAAATATTTTGAGGCGACAAAACATTAGAACTAGACATTTACGATAACTAGATTATTTTAAAACATGACGAGAAGAGTAGAAACAAGCTGCTGCACGACATGGACGCTCGCTTGCCAAGCGCAGACGCCCGGGGAGGGTGTGTGTGCTGAGGCAATGGCCGCCGCTGTGGCAGCGCATCGGAGGCTGCGCCGTGGCGGCACCGGCGCTGGACCGCGCGCGGAGTCTATTACGGCTGGCGGGACATCATCAAGCGACGCCGGCGGCGGTGAGTGTGAACGCCCGCTCCGCCCCCAACCGCACACGCCCCCGCCCGCCCCCGCCTGAACCCGCCCGCCCCCGCCCGCTCCCGCCCGCCCCCGCCCGCCCCGCACGCCCCCGCCCGCCCCCGCCCGCCCCCGCGCCTCCCCCCTCTCACCGCTGGCCCGCTCCCTGTCCTCCCGCCCGCCCCCGCCCGCACCGCGGCCCTGCTCCCTGCCCTTCCCCGTTTCTCCCCCGCCCTCGCTCGCCCCGCCCCGCCCCAGCGCGGCGCCGCTCCGGGCGTCCGCGTCGGCGTCGGCGGTGGCGGCGGCGGCTGGGCCCCGCGGGGCGCGGAGCGGGGCATTGTTGCGGTTGCCTAGGAGACCGCAGCCCACGCGCCTGCGCGCCGCGACGCGCCGCAGCGCCGCCCCCGCGCGCCGCCCCCGCGCGCCGCCCCCAGAGACCACCCCTTCGGGACAGTCGCGGCCGCTCGCCGTGGGCCCTGGCGCGCGCCCAGCAGTACGTGCCTGAGGCGTAGTAATAAAGGAACAGGCGACGGAGATGATTCGGGAAGTTGGTTGCAAGAAATGGGGAAAAATGCGTTGGAGAGGAAGATTTGAGTCGGGTTCAGTGCATGGGAGATGGATATGAGTTGGAAAAGTTAATGTTAAGAAGAGGGGTAAATGCATTTCAGTTTCTTTCCTTTTTTGTTTATTTTAAAAAATATATATAACCGCGTGTAGTTTAAACTTCACTTAAACGACCAATTAACGACAATAAATCATCGAATAAAGTCACAGAATTTCAAACACTAAAATCGTTATTAGACATGAATTTTATGTTTGATTGTAAAGTTGATTGTAGATTCTTCAAATTGACTTCTAGTTCATGTTGTAGTACGTAAGTTACTATTGCAATGGGTCTTGTTTATTTATTATTTATATTGTGTGTTAAATTACAAGTCGTCGGATCTTCGTTTGGTGGCAGGAGTGGGGAAAAGATCACATATAAACCATGGATATTTTCAAGAAGATTCCATGTTTTCTAAAAATACATTTTAAGCTAACAGATCACGGACAACGAACGAGAATTCTCGTTATATTCGACTCGAACGATTGTTTTCTTATAGCAGAATGAAAGAGTTGTATTTACAAAGGATAAACAGAACATATATGTACAGCGTATGAAGTAAATAGAGTTGCCCCCTTCTGATTCTAGAGTGTCGGAAAACTATGACCGTATTGCGATTCAAAGGACAAGTTCATTCCAAGAATCAATTTTTCGTGGCCTTTCCGTGGATTAAGTTTCCCTTCGTATTCCGAAGAACGGCGAGTTCCATACGTCCGTCGGAGAATCCTCCCGTTGCTAGGAACTTCAGCGAGCGTTCTATTCCGGAGACGCGGGTCTGCGCTCTCTCGCCCTGGCTGCTCGACCGCCCGCCCCGCGCTTCGTGCCGCCCCGCTCCTGGGGGGAACCTCCTCCGTCGAAAGGGATCTTCAAAGGGAGAAGGGAGACTTTGAATTAAAGATAAGACGAGATAGAAGACGCGAAACGCCCGGGAAGGCCTTTGTGCTTCGCGCTTCGGAAAGAAGCTTTCAGAACGCGAGGCGCCGCTTCATGCATATATCCACAGGCAGATCAACCTTGAGAAGTGTCCGGGATTTGTGTTTCGGTTGTATCGTTTTATAAACGGGGCCTCGCCAAACATTTGGGCTGCATTCTAAGCAACATGCGAGCACCAGACGCTTTCACTAACTGATTTAAATTAGTAATCGAGTCTGATCGTGAGAACTGTTGAAACACGTGAAGTAAACGGTGAAAGGAGGCGATGGGAGATTCACGAAAGACGGGTTGTTGCATCAGAGGGGAGCATGATTTAGTACCAGTGGCGATGTTCTTCACGAAAACTACCAATCGTAAATTTAATTGTATGGGTACTATCAATCTCATCTGCAAGAGTATTACCATAGTACGACTACAAGGTTAATTGCTTAGACGTCACGATTATTTGTAGGCAAACTAAGAAAACGAGTTGCTTTATTTTATTATTACAACGTCGGCATATTATCCGAGAGAAGGGAAAAAAGTTAATGCAAATATCCTAACGGACCGTACTTCATTGTACTTCTATATTTCGTGTAGTGTATTTGCATAGCAATAATGTAGAATTAGTTAACTCTCTGAACGAAAGTACGATTAAACCTTTCCGTTCTTTTCTCACGTCTCGGGTACAAACGTAGTGATAAAAACAATTGAGATAAAATTCTTCACGAAGTACTAACCGTGTTAGTATCATGATCATGAAAGTGTTAAAGATGTTTATTAATTAATAAGAAGTTACTACATCGAATTTTTATTAAGCTAAAACTTAATTAAATCAAAATGTCACATATATTTTAACAAAATTTTATTCCAAAAGATTATCTTTAACATTATATGGGGAAAAAAATAAACGGTACGTTCTAAATGTACAAGGTTCCAAAGTAATAATTCCGTTTTTCAAAAGAGGATCGTTTCTGCATATATTATTTCTAATTCGATTTTCTTTGCACGAAAGTATTCTTCAATTATTTACAATTGAGCGAAAAATAGCTTAGTGAGGGTTTGCATTGAGCTGCAGTCGTGTCACTCGAAATTAATACCAAGGTTACGATTCTTCGTTGAGTGTTTTGAATGACAATATTCCCCACCTACTTCTGAAAGATGTACACAGAGAATGAAGTTATATTTATGCCCAGAAGCAAAACAAGGGGCCATCTGAGCATTTGCTCAAGGGATGAGGGAAACACGTTGGAAAACCTGATGGAGATTGGGTCATTGACCAAGAAGCTGCGGTACAATGCTTGTTACAGGTTGTATAAAAAAACACAGCCCATATGGTAAATAATATTTTCAATATCATTATTAAAATTAACATTAATTTCCATTTCGATGCTCGGTCCAAGGAAGAGGCACACGCCAGCCCCGGCCTCCCCGTTGGATTCACCTTTGTACAGAACACATTTTGCCCCCTCGCGCCCTCTGTCGCCAGACGGCGGCGGGTGCCATCTTGCTCTCGCGGTTACCCGCCGCCCCCGCCCCCCCCGGGCGCCGCTAGCGCTCCACGCGGCGGTGGCGAGAGCGGCGCGCGCACGTTGTCCGCGTGCCAGCGAGTGTACACCCGGCCAGGCCGCGTTTCAGCACGTGAAAGAGCGGCGAGCCGCTGTTTATGATCTCTCCGCAGCGTAGTACAAGCGCCTCGATAAATACGCGACCGCAGCGCCGCCCTGCCTGCCGCCGCCCCCGCCGCCGCCGCGCGCCAGAAGCCCGTGACAGGCGCCCGTGTCGGGGGATCACGCCGGCCGCGCAGGGCTGCTGGCGAGAGAGGACGATGAGCAGAGAGAGAGAGAGAGAGAGAGAGAGAGAGAGACGAGCGCATGAAGTACGCGGCCAAATCGTAGGAAATGGCAGAATGTGCGAGCACGGGCGAAGAGAGGGGAGGTCGCGATCGAGAGCGACGAGAATGGGTGGAAAGAGAGAGAGGGGGGGGGGATGGATGTAGGCTGCACCGTGAGAAATGGTGGGATGTGTGAGGATGGGAAAAGAGATAACGAATCGAGCGGTGGAGTCAGACTGAAAAGAAGGGAGAAGCATGGGAGAATTGTCGGAAGTGGATGGAAGTGCGAGGAAGGAAAGAACGTCAAATAGTAAGGGAAGGTGAAGAGTAGGTGAAAGGTTCAAAAGCAATCAAAGCGGTGTTAATAAGTACGAAAGCTGCAGTAAGGTGAGATTAAACAATTAATTTACCAAATTGTGACTGATTTTGAACACAGAGATGAGAAAAATGGCTGCGCCATACGGTCGGATAATTGTAGTAAATAACGCTGAGGAAGACAATTGCACAGAGACACAGAGAGTGCAGTCAGGCAATAATGTCGGGAGGCTACATAATAGAGACGTGAGTGCTTATGCCGGGAAGTAGTGATGTTAGGAAGGAAGGCGAGGTAACAATGTCGAGCGAGAATGTCTGGCGAGAAAGCCTGGCGAGAATGTCTGGCGAGAATGTCGGACGAGAATGCCGGACGAGAATGTCTGACGAGAATGTCTGACGAGAATGTCGGGCTCGGATGTTGGGCTCGGGTGTCGGACAGGGATGTCGGGCTCGGGTGTCGAGTTCGGATGCCGGCCCAGAAACCAGCCACGGATGTTGTGCGGGGATGGCGGGCCGGGACGCCGGGCGTGGATGTCGAGCGACAGAGTTCCCGAACCGAAAGAAGGACGCAAGACAAAACGCCAGCGGTCCGAGCACGGGCGGCGAGAGCCCCCAGTGCGGTCCGCGGGGGCGGGGGCGGGGGCGGGGGCGGGGCGTGGGGGAGGGGGGGAGGGGATGCTCCGGCGAGTCGCCGAACGTATCGCGCGCGGAGGGTTGAATCAATGAGCGGCTCCCGACGGCGCATGCGGCGGCGGCGGCGGCGGGGGCGGCGGGGGCGGGCGAGCGAAGAGGGGGTCGGGCCCGAGCCGAGGGCGGCGGGCGCGGAGCCGGGGATGATGTTAATTGGACGACCTATTACTGCGCGGGAGCGCTGGGGGGCCGGCTAATCCGAGCGCAGAGTGCTGCCGGGGTCTGGCGCGGCGGTGGAAGCGCGCTTCTTCGGCAGACGCCGCCCGGATGCTGGCGCCGCGCGAGGCAGACACGGGGCGAGGGAGCGGGTGGCGTATGTTCGCTAGTGGCGGGTTGGAAATGTAGGTAAAAGCACTGAACAAATCAATGTGAAGGTTCGAAATAATACACATTGAAAGGAGTTGTTACGGAGACAACTATGGTACGTTTCACTTAAAGACTGTCGTTGAAGAAATTTTCTATGCACATTAAAATGTAGTGTAGTCGTAAATATAAAGTAAAATGAGATTTTTTCACGACCTGAAGTCTTATCTTTTAAAGATCCGATTTCTTGAATAATACATGTTGAATTCGATATACTGTTTATTACTGTAATACACTTTATTTATTAATATTAATCATAACGAATTAAACGGCAAGTAACGCGAATTAAGGCCCTATGCCGTACAAATCCCGCATCCAACAGGCTGAGGGTGTACTTGCGTATCGCGATTTCCTCTAAATCATCCTCGCGATGTATCGCGATTTCCTCTAAATCAGCTGCTAATGAGGGAGGCGCGCCTGGGCGGTGACGCAGTGTGGAGGCCGCAACGGCGAGCGTTGGCTGGTGGATGGTGATAATTGGACGGCCTATTACATCGCGAGTGGCTGGATAGGGGCGGGGGGGGGGGGACGGGAGAGACGCGCGCTGTGTTAGGCGGAGGGTGCTGCTTTCGTAATGCCCCTCAATGAGCATGTCAGCTCGACATGTCGTTCTCATGCTTATACACCATTTAGATTCGTAGTGGCACGGGAAATAAGCACGTAAGTGGGATGTGAAGGGGAAGATGTTGATGGAACGGTGGAGGGATAATTGGGGAGATGGAGTATGGAATTTTCGTAGTTGAGGTGGTACATGACCAAGTCCGTGATGATAATGATGACTGACAGAATTTTTTGAGGAATGAATGTAAGTAATATTAAGAATATAACAAATGTCTCCGTTAATTAACAAGCCAAAATGAAGTTATGAAATAAGAAACTTCTTAAAAACATGAAATGCATTTTATTTCGTATCCGGTTTGGAACCTATTCATGTTGTGATTGATGTGCATTAAGTTAAAGCTTATGCCAATCTTTACAATGAAATTAAGGTAAAGTATTAATAATATTACTCTGAACCGATGTTTCATTCTCAGCACGAAATACAGGAAGGAGAAATGTGGAAAAATTAAGCACGCAAAAGCAAATAGACGTTTCTAACGACGGTGCTTTTTCTGTGAAATGCAACTTTGTGCATATAGTGAAGAAAACAATACATTAGGTGTAATTTACATTATTAATTGGTCTTTGTGACCCAACGTATATAGGTATCTAATTAATCATTCTCGTAATTGTAGAAAATAAAAGAATAGTTATTTTGCTACTTAGGAATAATAGGAAATATTTGCGGCCAATAAATACAATTATTAAAATAGATAAAACTATCAAACATTATTATATTTACATATTACTTAACACAATTTTCCCAAAATTGTTATCCTATGCATAGGTTTAAATATTAATATAAAATTAAAATAACAGTGTAAAATAATTAATTTTAATGTTAACATATTCTAAAAACCTACAATTTATTTATTCTACTCGAATGCTGTAACCAACAAGTAATTTGGCGATTGTACGCAAACAACGGCCGCCCTCAGGCGGGTTTCCGCTGGCCCTCTCTTGCCTCCGTCGCCGCGAAGAGACAATGGCGTCTGGCGCGTGGAAGCTGGGCGGCGTCGGGGGCGTCGGGGGCGGCGTCGCGTCGCGTCGGGGGCGAATCGATTTCCGCCGCCGCGGACGCGCTCCCTGTGGCGCCGCGACGAAGCGAAGGAAGGGAACGGGGCGGTGCTCGGGAGTGCGGTTCGCAGTTGGTCGACTGGTTGAGTCATTCGTGTCTCGCGCACGGCCTCTGCTGTCCCGTGCGTGAAGTGAACGATTTTATGCCTGAATGTGGCGGTGTTCTTTGGCTGGATGGGTGCCTGCATTCATGTTGCGTTGCAGGGGACTTCCTCCTTCTGGCAATTCCAGCATTGTTGCTGTGATGTCGGCCCTGGTAAGGAGGGCCTAGGATTCGACTCCCAAAGGAGACACATTTTCGACACCAGCTGTGTAGCTAGGTCGCATTCTGTCGCTGTCTGGAGAATAATTTTAGCTTATCGGTAGCTTTTCTGAATTTGATTAATGTGAACATTTACTGGGTTTATTTTTGATTATTAGTGGAAATAAGGAATACCTGTCGAGAGCTAGTGTGGTTGCCCACTAATCATATAGACATTAAATGTAGTTCCTGTCTCCCTTTCTTACACACCTACTCGTACGCACGCGCGGAGACATATGCATGCACATGAAAATACCGGTATCCGTATTTCCCACTTTTGGTTTAAATGTCCCTTATATTGAAATGAAAAAAAAATGAACATTCGGCTTAAATATCATGTATTTTGAACTTACGACAAATTTAACTCTGTAAAGTTAGTTCCTTTTATTTAACACAAAACTATTGTAGTAAGATTCAGATTTGAATTACGTCTTTTAGGCTAACTCCATGTATCATTGATTTGCTAATGGCTACAATACAACGATTATGAGATTACCATCCTGTCAAAGAAACAACTTTTATGTGATATTCGGATGCCTATTTTGAAATATCCCTGTTTTTAAACACATTTTTAAAAGATTTCGGTGCCATTAAGCTTTCATAAGATTTGTCCGTGTGCGTGGTGAGCGGTTACAATTCTTTCTAAACTATTTTCATTGTGGCCGCCGTCGCCGCTGCCGCCCCCGCCCCCTCCCTTTGTGGGCGGTGTGAGCGCGCCCGCCTCTGCGCACAAAGGGTGCGCGGGGCGCTATAAATCGAGGGGTTACCCGCTTCCGGTGTCTCGCGCTGGGGTGGGAGGCGTTGGGGCAGGGGCCGGGGCGGCGACGGGGATGCTGGGAATGTTGAGGACTGTGGGATCGCCGGGAGCCGAGGGCCGCGTGGGGGACGGGGGCGGCAGGGGTGGCGGGGGCGGCGGGGGCAGTAAGGATGGCGAGGACGGTGGGGGCAACGGGGACGGCGGGGGTGGCGGGGGTGGCGGGGATGGCGTATAGAACGAGCGCAAAAGGGGCGGCGACGGTAGTAGAAATGACTGTGGAGTACGTCAGGACATCGCGATACTCTTAAGCAGAATAACACGCCTGTCCGCCATGTTAGAACGTGATTATCTGCACAGGGTATCTTCAGGAATGTTGCACCTCGTTACTTACATCAGCAGTTCTGCAACAAGTATTATTTCATATATATTATGATGTTAACCGCATTGTACAAAAATTTATTTAGAACGTAGTATAAATAGGTGTGTTTATCCTTCTTCTGATAGATGATTTGTTTGTATTACGGCACCTATGAGTCAGCAACGTATTTTCTGATATTTTTATAATAGTCATTCTCCACAAGTCGTTATTGACCGTTCTATCATTGTGATATAGTGTAGTCTCGTCTATAACCTAGTCTATAACCTACTAATTGGAATGTCCTTTTCAATCATTTGAGAGATTTTACGGAGATACTTCATCGCGAAAAATACTTCATCGTGAATATTTCTCACGAAAAATTCGAATTGCGTTTCTTTAGACATTTGCTCTTGACACGGAGAGCATAATGCTTTGCTAACATCACTTGACTCTCAACAACACGAAATAACATGTCATAAACCAATTTTTAAATACTGAATTAGAGAATCCATCCCGCGGATTACTTCGAACCATTCCCCTCTAATAAAACGCACCCAAACATCTCGTAAGCCTCGTCAGGGCTCGTGAGTAACGATTATCCAGAAGCGTAAAGGCTGCTTCCACACGGGAGCGGGCTCGTCAGGGCGCGCAGCGGGAAACAACGTGGCGGAGGCGGAGGCGGAGGCGGCGGTGGCCTTCGCGCCCCTCGCAGCGCTGACGGCGGCCGTAAACGTCGCGAGCGCTGACGCGTCGCGCGGAGAGGCGGCTTCGAAGGGTTTCGTTGGCTCTTCGCGAGAGAATCGACACCTGCGGCGCAGCGCCCGGCCTTTTGCGGCCCCCCCGCGGCGCCCGCCCAACCGACGGACCGCACGCCCACCCACCCGCCCGCCCAACCGCCCGCCCAACCGCCCGCCCACCTACCCACCAGACCACCCGACCACCAGACCACTCGACCACCAGACCACCCGACCACCCGACAACCCAATCACCCGACCACCCACCCGACCACCCACCCACCCATCCGCCGGCCCGCCACCCAACCGCCCGCCCACCCGCCCAACTACCCAAAAAAATGCCCGCCCACCCAACTTCCTGCTCAATCGCCTGCCACGGTGGTGGCAACGGCCGACAGAAAACGTTTTCAGATTCGTCGTCGGCGCATTCGTAATGAGAATGTAAAAAAGGCACACACCAAAAATTAAGAAAATATTCACATTTACTGAGAGATTTGAATAAGCTATTTAAGTTGATAGTTTGAATAAGTTACAAATAGTATTTTTGATTCAAAATAACGTAATTCATATTCTGTGTGTTTTGAGAATTCATGCAAAAGGAGGTAATGAAAACGAATAGAAAATTGCATACATCCAGAAAGCATAGTTGTAAACCAGTGCCTTCAAATTTATTAACATTGTTAATTTCTTTAACATTGTTTATAGCTAATGTTTACTCAGGTACCTCAACACTCATTAAATGCCATTATTTACGTGTTCTCGAACCACGACTAGTCCTGAGTTTCAGTACAAATAATCACTTCGTTAATGACGTATGGAATTGGCAACTGGTGAGCACGACTGCCCCATCTCGCAACTTGCATTTCGTCTGCTTTTGACACTTGGACGATGAACCTAGTCTGCTTTATTCCTCTACGTGAATAAGGAGTACGATTTATACCTCAATTTGCATTCTCATTGGCATCTCACACAGCTATATATTTTGCTTAGATGACAACCGCCCGTAAGTGGTAGTGCAATTGCTTTAGAAGAGGGGAGCCTAAATAATCCATGGATGATAATATGTAAATGACCGCAATTACCTTCGACAATTGTGGAAATCAAACGATTGATAAAAATGAGGTATCAAAAATAACAAATTTTACTTCCAACCTTGGAGATAAGTGTCTAATTTCGAAATTATCATAGTACGTCCTAATACATTGTATTATCCGCAAGTTGCCTTATCAGTTTTCGCAGGGAAGAAAGTAACATACTGCTAAGGAAATGCTTGCTGCAAAATGCCTTTTCGCGAAATCTAGGAAAGCAAATTTAGATTATCGACCATCATTACGATTAGTTCCGTTCAACTTGCCAACTTGCCTCATAAACTATCTCCGTCACCACTCGTAATTACCCGGCGTGTTGCAAAAATGTTGCTCGAGTTGGAAAGCGACGTGAAGACAAGGGAGCCATATTTCATGACAACGTATCGTGAGAGAGGCGGGCGAGGATGGGTGGTCGGATAACGGTGGATAACCGCGCAAGCGCGGGCCTTTAGTTCGGCTAAAGATGTTCTTGTCTTAAATAAATTTTGTTCTTTCGTTAACTTGTATGTTTTTACCATTTCAAACTATCTATACCGTATATATTCACAAGAAATTTGAATGTTCCTGTAGATATTTCCGCCAGAATGATACATTCTTAAATTCTAGTCTTGTATAATAATATGTTCGTGTTATTTTGTGGGTCAAACACACTCTTACTTCAAAATCATTATGCAAAAATATCCGTTTCTTGGAATTAAAGAGTGAAACTTAATAATAGAGGACAGCACATTTTCACAGATTCCAAAATTTCTTCATAGATGTGAAGTAAAGTACAATGATTGAAGTGGAGAACCACACACACTCTTCATGTTCTAGGTTCCCACACCATCATTTTGTTCTAGTTTGCCGCACTATTTGAACTGTATTTTAAGAAATATCCACTGAACTATCGACGGACTGTACATCCAAGGAAATTATTCTGACGAACTACTATGGAAGAAGTACTCCTAGGTTCTGTCTGCGAGTAAAAACTTCCCAGCGGAAGACCACTCGTAGGAAGGTACGGTTCCAGCTTTTGAGAGAACCGGCGTCTTTAAAATTTGGAAGAATGCAGTTGGCGTTCGTTTGTCCACAAGGCGCGTCTGCCTCCAAACATCCGACACGCTGCCCCACGCAAAGTCGCCCAAAGGACACTGAGCATTCGCCTCGGTCAGGGACAACTGACGCCGCAACTGTTCCCGCCGTTTTTGTTGGCCACTCGGCCGCCGGCCGGCGGTTCTACGCTAGGGGTGGTCGTTAAGACAGCGGCCGACGAGGCCGCCGCTATTTTCACTGGGATAAGGGGCTGTGGCGCGATGCACATTTTTCTTACTTCATTTTTTGTGTTGTACAAGTTTTCTTCTTATTCTTCTTTTTCTTCTTCTTCGTCTTCTTCTTCTTCTTCTTCTTCTTCTTCTTCTTCTTCTTCTTCTTCTTCTTCTTCTTCTTCTTCTTCTTCTTCTTCTTTCCTTGTCTTAGCAATCCCAGAATCTCCAATGCCATGTTGGAGATTATCGGAACCACCGGGTATCAGAAATAGCCAGCGTGGTTTTGACGGAGAATTATGAAATTATAAATGATGTAAATGAAGAAGGTGGTAGTGGGGACTTCCTCCATTATCACAAATCTTTTTAACATCACAATCCTCCTCCTCATCATACTCCACATAAAGATCACTCCGACGTCACAAACCTCCCGAACATCAAAATCCTCATCATCACAATTCTTCCCGTAACACAATCCTCCCGAACATCACCATAACGGTCGGTTTTGTCATCAGCACCATTATGTCTCCTGTCCTACCACAGCAGTCACATCACCTTCACCACTATTACCATCGTCACCTCTATCTCCATTCCACCCCCTCCACCGCCTCAACTTCTACCACAACCTCAACCACCACCATCTTAACTTCCACTACAACCACCACCACCTCAACTTAGATCACTACCACCGCCACCACCACCACCACCAGTTCCCCGCCCCCACTAGCAGCACTGCATCACCCCCTGCCCGAGCCAATTGGCGTCGCTCCGATTGCGGCAAAGGGGCGCACGCGGCGGGCCG
The DNA here is from genome assembly GCA_038098605.1 of Gryllus longicercus. Taxonomy (NCBI): domain Eukaryota; kingdom Metazoa; phylum Arthropoda; class Insecta; order Orthoptera; family Gryllidae; genus Gryllus; species Gryllus longicercus. The sequence goes on along the minus strand of JAZDUA010001092.1, from coordinate 5,633 downwards.
GCCCTTCAATGGCGCTGGCCACCCCCTCCCCCTCCCCCTCCCCCGCCCCCTGCGCTCGCTGTGCTGGCTTTGTGCGTGCGTGGCGCGTGCACACACGTGCCGCCCCGCGGCCAGCGTCGCGCCCCCTGCGCCCCGCCGCGCGCCACAAAGACACTCCGCGCCCCTCGCGCCTGTGGGCTCGCGCCGTGGGCGGCGGCGGTCAGCCCGGAGAATGCAGCCGGTGACCGCACCGCACCGCGCCGCGCCGGGTGGCGGCCGGCCAGCGACGGTAACCAAAGGAATGCGGCGCCCCCCCCCGCACACATGGGCACACGTCATTTATTTATTTATTTATTTATTTATTTATTTATTTATTTATTTATTTATTTATTTATTTATTTATTTATTTATTTATTTATTTATTTATTTATTTATTTATTTATTTATTTATTTATTTATTTATTTATTTATTTATTTATTTATTTATTTATTTATTTATTTATTTATTTATTTATTTATTTATTTATTTATGTTCATTTTATGTATTTGGGGACTAATTTACTTTATCTAAATGTTTATTTAGTAACAAATACGGATTCTAGAAACTGTACGAACTCAAACTGGATTGTGTTCGCAGTAAGGACGACTTCTAATGTGTACGTTTCGGTCTAAAGAGCGTTTTGAAACGTCTTTTATCTATTTCGAATTTTAGTTTATCTAAATTGAATGCATTTTTGTATTCTTTTTTAAATGTATTTTAAGTTTCAAAGGCTAATTAATTACGTTTGTCTTCAAGTTTACCAGGTATTTTACTGCTGATTTTACTGCTGATTTTTAGGCAACGCCCCACGAGCATTAAACATTATCAGAGGAGAAATTATAAGTTGAGGCGGTGAGCAGAATCGCGTGGTGGCATGTGAGGCAGACGGTGTGGCGTGCTGGAGTACTTGAGGAGTTTCCCTGGCGGGGAGGGTGCGGCGGGGCGGGGCGGGGTGGGGCGGGGGGGGTGGGGCGGGGGGCGGGGCGGGGCGGGGCGGGGCGGGGCGGGGGAGGGGCGGGACGGGGCGGGGCGGGGGCGGGGGCGGGGCGGAGCGGGGCGGGGCGTGGGCGTGGGCGTGGGCGGGATCCCACCCAGGACGCGCTCCGGGTCTGCCGCCCCGCCGCCCGCCGCCCCGCCGCGCTGCCCGGCGCGAGGTTTAATTGTCTTGGAGACAGCCCGTGTGCCGCGCCGCGCGCGGCCCTCGGTAGCCTTGTATAGCCAGCGGGCCCGGCTCTCGGGATGGCTTCCCTCCTAAGCTATGACTCTTTCCAGAGAAAATCCCGTGTTGGGACAAGGTTGACGTGGCGTGGAAAATTTACTGCGCGCCCGCCCCCTCGCCTCGGCCGGTATTATATATACCGTCTTAAGTTGTCCCTCCGCGCGACCGCTGGGGGGGGGGGCGGAGGAGGGGGCGCCCGCGCGGGAGAAAAAACTGCGGCGCGACGGCGGCGGACGGACGCGCGCGGAAAACGCGCGTCCGTGTCATATTTGTTTGGGTTTGTTTTACACGCGGATAGTTATTAAAGTCGTTAACCTGATGATGAGCAAATAACGGTCGAGGTTTTAGTTTGTGAACGAGGAAATAGAAGAGGTTAACTACCAGTCGAGCCCACTATTTGCGTTCTCCGTCATGTGTCGTTTAATACTTCACGCAAAATCACCTTCTTGTAAGAAAAAACTCATATAAAAATGAAGTACCTTTTCCTACAGTAGGAGCACCCATAAGAGCTTTAGCTAGAACCCATTCTGTTCGATTGTTCTTAACGGACGGCTAACTGTTAAATTCCTTGATGGACGTTGATGAGATAGGCTGCTCATTCCTCTACATACGTTAAGACACTATAACAGTACAATATTAGTACAAATAATTAACATACCAGTAACATAATGCGAAGTACTATAGACGTTTCATGGCGTACCAACGTCAATGTTAATATTTTTATTCTATGTGTTTATTTTATATTTAGTTATTTCTTCATAAATAATAGGAAAATAATGTGTTGCGCCGTCAATGGACATTTTCGATTTCGTTTGTAATGTATTTTATATTATATTCATATTTTACTCGTGACATGCCAAACAAAATGTGATGGCCACGAGACATGTTGTTAGAGGGGACACACGCACACAGTCGCTATTAGTGAAAAACCGTGATATGTTAAAAATTGCGTTGTGGTTTTATAAACATTTTAAGATTGGTACAAGAAAAGAGGACACATTTGCTTCTGCATTTTTAGGCAATTTAGCTAGGATTTACTTATTCAATTTATTTATTTCCCATTTTTGTTTAACCAGGTGTAAAATGCAATCATTCATAGCAAATCTCCGGGGGTAGGATTTCGAAGAAAAAGGGAAAGACGAAGGCATTGATATCACAAGAGACCAGCAGCCGCGTTCCTCGCGGCTTTTCACGGAACTAAAACGACGAAACGGGCGCGCATCGGGCGAGCACAAACCCTAATGCGCCTCTATACACGTCGAGCCTACAAAGATGCTTAGCGTGCACGTTCGGAGAGGCATAGCGACATGACTAATAGTATTAAGGGTATCAAATGAGTCCGCACGTCACGGTGTACTATAGCGAGTTTAGGGACAAAGAAAGTATAGGTGAGGGAGTTGTTGGGGAGTACGTTAGAGCGGCTCTTCAACGAAATATTTCTTAGGAGGATTTGGGCTTTCTTGCGGATTATATGTACTGAAATGTGTTATCATTCTAAGAAAAATATCCTTATTACACGTTATTCGATTTTGACGTCACATCTTCTATTTACATACATTTCGTTTTATCTTCTCTATATAACGTGTTTAAAACTGCTTGTAGTTATTCGCTCACCAGAAAATAATATTTTGGTACTACGAACACTTGCAAGAAAGAACGTATAGATCAAAGATACGTGACAAATTTCGTGTACATTACGAATTCATTTTCAAACAAACACACATTCAAACTTCGGTATCATGCAAAACACGCGTATTCATGGAGTAAATGCGGACGGCAACTTGGCGAAAACACTCTTCTAAGAATGAGAAAAAGGAGGGACATCCTTCGTGCATATCGTATTGTGTACTAACGAGGAGATATCTTTTGACATCTAGTGTCAGCCTCTGTGGCCTCAAGTGCGTCATATCTGAATAAAATACGAACAAAGTGGGCAAGACGAGGGAACATAACGAGTTACGAGATCCTATGATCAGCAAAGGGAAGCATTACTTGACGCAACCTCTTGTAAACGGACGATGAGTTGTAAAAAAAGTATGATTATTTTTCAAAATGTTTTCTATAAGTTTTGAGTGTTGGAATCAATTTTGTGTTTCGCTCTTAACAACATTAAACTGTGTAATTGGTATTTCTCGATACAATTAATTATTTTTTATATACTCCTTGTGTTAATCTTACGTTTAAATTGCGACTAGGACCTATTTGTAGTTTAATGTTATGTAGTGAAACTTTTTGACGTAAATGAAGTTTCACAGTTGATCAATAGTTGCATTTAAATCACACTTGCTATAAATATCGAACTGAAATTTGAATGTTTATATAGTTTATTCTTGAAAGTTATCACTGCAGAAATGTGAATGAAATACAGTTAAGTGAAATTAGTTGAAGCAAGCACGTCTCAGAAATACCGCGTAAAGTATTCTCTAAACTCCGAGAGAAAAGAATGTTTGCAATTAGAAGAATGCGGAATGGTTTTTTTTTTTATTAAAAATACCTTGCCATTCCTACCGGAATGTTGGAAGTGTAGCACACCAAAAGTGCTTCGGTGTTGTGGCAGCATCGTAAACGCAAGCGCCGCGGTGGCAGTCGAAACGAGTCTATAAAACTACAGAATTATCGGGAACGCAAAGCAAGATCAAAGTCACCGTGTTACACAGAGGCGTTTCGCACCAAACAAGATACCGGACGCCCATAAACGGTGTGGCGACGTAGATGAAAGAAGCTATGCCGGGAAAGCTATCCAGAATGTAATGGAGGCTCCGGAGTAACGTTTTCCGTAATAACAGAGTAAGCGTAATGTTTCGTTTGCTCATATCTCCCTGTAAACACTCAAGAGCTCTGAAGTGCTTTACTGTTGGAGATAACTGACCTCAAGGATACACGAGAGAAACGGAAAGAAATGACAACGGAACCTAGAAAGTGAATGTAAAAGTCACCTTAAGTTTAGGGCAATTTACTGATCGATGAATTACTCTAAAACATGCAATAGTAATATTACGCAGAAACGTGTATTACCGTTTAAATAGTATACACAAAATGCTATGGAGTTCTTTTTTGTTTTATGTTTATAAAGAATAGAAAACATTAATTATAACTTGTTCGCGAAAGAATCAAAACTCCTCAAATGAAGAACATTCATAAATTTACGAATATCTTAACAGTGAACATTTTATTACGTGTTTATGTATATATAAGTATTTTATATCAGATTTAAAATATAGTTCAAATACTTTTCGTAGAGAATTCTGTCCTAAAATTTACAAGATAAGGTCTTGCTTTCATTTTGGTCATATTTGTAGAATAGTGATCTCAAACGTTTTGGCCGTCAAAATATAAACTTCCGTTGTTACTTTTTATAATCAGTATACGCTAGGTTTTGTAACGACTAGGAATTACACGTATGCTGTTCTCGGTGGGTCCGAACTGACCAGAGTTGATGACTGCGCAGTCAAGACACCGAAGGGGGTTCGCCGAGGGCAGCGGAGTCAAACGAGGGGGCGGCGTCAGCCAACCTGAGGTACTCGCGCGACCACTCTCAAGATGACTTCGCATCTCTGCCGATGAAGAAACGCCTCCGCAATAAAAACAAGGAAATTATACACCTTAAAAGGAAGCGAATAGAGCAATGGAGAGCCATAGAATTGGGTTATATACATGAATCAGCCTAATTACCATGAATGAGTGGTGAAACCAATGAACGAAAAGCGACGAAAAAAGAGGGACGAGTGGAAGATTCCTTTTGAATGCTTTGAATGGCATAAAAAGCCAAGCCACTTCTGAACTTCCCGAAGGGGAGGGGTAGCATAACAGGCCCTTTAGACGTCAGATTAAACAGCGAAACAAAATTAAACGGGGGTGATCGATTAACAAACAAACTGACGGACACGTGGCTGAATGGGTGCGGCTGGAGATGCCGTCGGGCGGGTGGGGTGGTTAGGGGATCAAGTAAGCGGTTGGGAGCAAGTGGCGCCACCCTGCCGCCCACTTGCACAGACAAGACAAATAAAAGAGACCCCCCACTGCCACCCACTGTCTGAGTGGCTTGTCTGCTTCCGAAAGCCACAGACCAAAAAAAAGAAGAAGAGAAGATCGTAGGTCTCTACCGCTATTCACACTTTGTTTTCAGACGGTGATACGTTCCTGCCTAGCGACTACAAGCGTAATGGCGGCTATGGAAGTTTAAAATCGTTGAAAACGGTGGGCTCTGACAGGGCGAGGAGAGAAAAGTATTCAGAACCGGTCGCTGGAACAGGATGCTTTTTTATTTTATTTTCTATTATTTTTTTATGTTTCTCTGTTTTTCTTTCTGCCATCCGGAATCGAAAATATCCTTAAAGTCGTGATCATAGCACATGAAAATCGTTCTCGCCTATAAATATTTGATTTCACTATGAT
>JAZDUA010001614.1:0-41622 GCA_038098605.1 Gryllus longicercus | reverse complement strand
GACACGACACGACAGAACACGACACGTAACGTCTCGTCTCGTCTAAGAATTATAAAAATTTAAAAAATCAAAAAATATTAAAAATCAAAAAATATAAAAAATCAAAAATTTAAAAAATAAAAAATAAATAAATGTAAAAAATCAAAAAAATTAAAAGTCTCGTCACGTCACGTCACGGCACGGCACGCACGGCACTGCACGACACGACACGACACGACACGAACGACACGACACGACATGACACGACACGACACGACACGAAACCACACGACACGACAAGACACGACACGACACGTCACGACCACGACACGACACGACACGACACGCACGATACAACACGACACGATACGACACCACCCGACACCACACGACACGCACGACACGACACGACACGACACGACACGCACGCACGGCACGCCGCGACACGACACGACACGATACGACACGACACGACACGACAAGGCACGAACCGACACGACACGCACGACACGACACGACACGACACGCACGACACGACACGGACACGACACGAAACGATTTGACACGCACGACACGACACGGACACGACACGACACGCACGACACGAACGACACGACACGACACGGCAGGAAACGACACGACACGACCACGCACACGACACGACACGACACGCACGACACGACACCGACACGCACGACAGGACAGGCACGGCACGACACGACACGACACGGCACGGACACGACACGACACGAACGACACGACACGCACGACACGACACGCACGACACGACACGACACGACACGCACGAAACGACACGACACGACACGAAACGACACGCACGACACGACACGACACGACACGAACGACACGACACGCACGACACGACACGCACGACACAACACAACACGACACGACACGACACGACACGCCACGACACGACACGATACGACACGAAACGGCACGACACGACGCCGCACGACACGACACGGACACGACACGACACGACACAAGACACGACACGACACGTCACGGCACGGCACGGCACGGCACGACACGACACGACACGACACAACACGACACGACACGACACGACACGTCACGACACGACACGAAACGACACGAGACAACACGACACGACACGACACGTCACGACACGACACGACAGAACACGACACGTAACGTCTCGTCTCGTCTAAGGATTATAAAAATTTAAAAAATCAAAAAAATATTAAAAATCAAAAAATATAAAAAATCAAAAATTTAAAAAATAAAAAATAAAAAAATGTAAAAAATCAAAAAATTAAAAGTCTCGTCACGTCACGTCACGGCACGGCACGGCACTGCACGACACGACACGACACGACACGAACGACACGACACGACATGACACGACAAGACACGACACGACACGTCACGACACGACACGACACGACACGACACGCACGATACGTCACGACACGATACAACACCACACGACACCACACGACACGCACGACACGACACGGACACGACACGCACGCACGCACGCACGACACGACACAACACGACACGATACGACACGACAAGGCACGAACGACACGACACGCACGACACGACAAGACTCGACACGCACGACACGACACGACACGACACGGACACGACTCGACACGCACGACACGACACGACACGACACGCACGACACGACACGACACGACACGCACGACCGACACTACACTACACGGCACGACACGACACGACAGGAAACGCCCGAAACGTCACGACACGACACAACACGAATCGACACGACACGACACGCACGACACGACACGACACGCACGACACGACAACGACACGACACGACACGACACGGCAGGATTCGACACGACACGACACGCACGACACGACACGACACGCACGACACGACACGACACGCACGACACGACACGACATGCACGACACGACACGGCACGACACGACACGACACGGCACGACACCGACACGACACGAACGACACGACACGCACGACACGACACGCACGACACGACACGACACGACACGCACGAAACGACACGACACGACACGAAACGACACGCACGACACGACACGACACGCACGACACGACACGACACGACACGACACGCACGACACGACACGACAGGACACTCACGACACGAAACGACACGACACCCACGACACGACACGACACGCACGACACGACACGACACGACACGCACGACACGAACGACACGACACGACACGCACGTCACGACACGACACGAGATGACACGACACGCACGACACGACACGACACGACATGTAACGTCTCGTCTCGTCTAAGAATTATAAAAATTTAAAAAATAAAAAAAAATATTAAAAATCAAAATATATAAAAATTCAAAAAATGTTAATTTCGAAAAATATAAAAAATCAAAAAATATAAAAAGTCAAAAAATATAAAAAATCAAAAAATATAAAAAATCAAAAAATATAAAAAATCAAAAATATAAAAAATCAAAATATATAAAAAATCAAAAAATATAAAAAATCAAAAAATATAAAAAATAAAAAAATAAAAAAATAAAAAATATAAAAAATCAAAAAATAAAAAGTCTCGTCACGTCACGTCACGGCACAGCACGGCACGGCACGACACGACACGACACGACACTACGAACGACACGACACGCACGACCCGACACGCTCGACACGACACGACACGACACGAACGAAACGACACGACACGACACGACACGCACGACACGACACGACACGACCGACACGACACGCACGACACGAGACGACACGACACGACACGACACGACACACGACACGACACGACACGAACACGACACGACACGAAACGACACGACACGACACGACACGACACGACACGCACGGACACGACACGACACGAAACGACACGACACGCACGACACGACACGACACGACACGACAAGACACGACACGACACGACACGACACGGCAAGGCACGACACGACACGACACAACACGACACGACACGACACGACACGTCACGACACGACACGACACTAAACGACACGACACGACACGACACGCACGACACGACACGACACGAAACGACACGACACAAAACGACACGCACGACACGACACGACACGACAAGACACGACACGACAAGACACGGCAAGGCACGGCACGGCACGACACGACGACACGACAAAACACGACACGACACGACACGTCACGACACGACACGAAACGACACGAGACAACACGACACGACACGATACGTCACGACACGACACGACACGACACGTAACGTCTCGTCTCGTCTAAGAATTATAAAAATTTAAAAAATCAAAAAAATATTAAAAATCAAAAAATATAAAAATTCAAAAACTGTTAATTTCGAAAAATATAAAAAATCGAAAAATATAAAAAATCAAAAAATATAAAAAATCAAAAAATATAAAAAATCAAAAAGTATAAAAAATAAAAAATAAAAAAATGTAAAATATCAAAAAAATAAATGTCTCGTCACGTCACGGCACGGCACGGCACGGCACGACACGACACGACACGACACGCACGACACGACACGACACGACATGACACGACACGACACGACAACGACACCACACGACACGACACCACACGACACGACACGTCCACGACACGACACGTCACGACACGACACGACACGACACGCACGATACGACAGGACACGACACGCACGACACGACACGACACGACAGCACGACACGAAACGACACAACACGACACCACACGACACCACACGACACGCACGACACGACACGACACGTCACGACACGACACGACACGACACGCACGCACGACACGGCACGACACGATACGACACGACACGACAAGACACGACGACACGACACGCACGACCACGACACGACACGACACGACACGACACGACACGTAACGTCTCGTCTCGTCTAAGAATTATAAACAATTTAAAAATCAAAAATTATTAAAATCAAAAAATATGAAACTTCAAAAATTGTTAATTTCGAAAATATAAAAAATTAAAAAATATAAAAAATCAAAATATAAAAAAATCAAAAAATATAAAAAATCAAAAAATATAAAAATCAAAAAATAAAAAATAAAAAAATATAAAAATCAAAAAATAAAAAGTCTCGTCACGTCACGGCACGGCACTGCAGGGCACGGCACGGCACGGCACGACACGACACTACACGACACGATACGCACGACACGACACGACACATGACACGCACGACACGACACGACACGAACGACACGACACGCACGACACGACACGCAAGACACGACACGACACGCACGAAACGACACGACACGACACGACACGCACGACACGACACGACACGAAACGACACGACACAAAACGACACCGCACGACACGACACGACATGACAAGACACGAAACGACAAGACACGGCAAGGCACGGCACGGCACGACACGACACGACAAAACACGACACGACACGACACGACACGTCACGACACGACACGACACGAAACGACACGAGACAACACGACACGACACGACACGTCACGACACGACACGACACGACACGTAACGTCCTCGTCTCGTCTAAGAATTATAAAAATTTAAAAAATCAAAAAAATATTAAAAATCAAAAAATATAAAAATTCAAAAACTGTTAATTTCGAAAAATATAAAAAATCAAAAAATATAAAAAATCAAAAAAATATAAAAAATCAAAAAATATAAAAAATCAAAAAGTATAAAAAATAAAAAAATGTAAAATATCAAAAAATAAAAGTCTCGTCACGGCACGGCACGGCACGGCACGACACGACACGACAACGACACGCACGACACGACACGACACGACACGACACGACATGACACGACACGACACCACACGACACGACACGACACGTCACGACACGACACGTCACGACACGACACGGACACGACACGCACGATACGACAGGACACGACACGCACGACACGGACACGACACGCGACAACGCCACGACACAAAAGCGACACACACGACACTCACGAACACCACACGACACGCACGACACGACACGACACGTCACGACACGACACGACACGCACGCACGACACGGCACGACACGATACGACACGACACGACAAGACACGAACGACACGACACGGACGACACGACACGACACGACACGACACGACACGACACGTAACGTCTCGTCTCGTCTAAGAATTATAAAAATTTAAAAAATCAAAAAATATTAAAAATCAAAAAATATGAAAATTTCAAAAATTGTTAATTTCGAAAATATAAAAAATTAAAAAATATAAAAAAATCAAAAATAATAAAAAATCAAAAAATATAAAAAATCAAAAAATATAAAAATCAAAAAATATAAAAGATCAAAAAATAAAAAAATAAAAAATATAAAAAATCAAAAAATAAATAGTCTCGTCACGTCACGTCACGGCACGGCACGGCACGGCACGACACGACACGACACGACACGGTACGCACGACACGACACGACACGAACACCACACCGGACACGACACGACACGACATGACACGCACGAAACGACACGACACGACACGAAACAACACGCACGACACGACACGACACGACGCGAACGACACGACACGCACGACACGACACGCACGACACGACAGGACACGACACGCACGACACGACACGACACGACACGGCACGACACGACACGACACGACACGAACCGCACGACACGACACGACACGACACGCACGACACGAAACGACACGACACGACCACGCACGACACGACACGACACGACACGCACGACACGACACGACAACGCACGACACGACACGACACGACACGCACGACACGACACGACACGAGATGACACGACACGCACGACACGGACACGACTCGACACGACACGCACGACCACGACACGACACGAGATGACACGACACGCACGACACGACACGACACGCCTACCGACACGACAATACACGACACGACACGACACGACACGACACGATACGCACGACACGAACGACACGGCACGACACGACACGCACGTCACGACACGACACGACACGACACGCACAACACGACATTAATCGACACGACACGCACGACACGACACGACACGCCACGCACGACACGACACGACACGCACGACACGACACGACACGAAACGACACGACACGACAACGCACGACACGACACGACAAGACACGACAAGACACGACACGGCACGGCACGGCACGACACGCACGACACGCACGACACGACACGACACGCACGTCACGTCACGACACGAAACGACACGACACGTCAAGCACGACACGACACGACACGACACGACACGACACAAAACGACACGAGACAACACGACACGACACGTCACGACACGCACGACACGACACGACACGCACGTCACGTCACGACACGAAACGACACGACACGACAAGCACGACACGTCACGACACGACCACGACACAACACGACACGACACGAAACCACACAAGACAACACGACACGACACGACACACGTCACGAAACGACACGTCACGACACTGACACTACACGATACGCACGTCACGACACGACATGACATGACACGCACGACACGACACGACACAAACGACACGACACGCACGACACGACACGCAACGACACCTCACGACACGAAACGACACGACACGGACACGCACGAAACGACACGACACGACACGACAAGACACGACACGACACGCACGACACGACACGACACGACATGACAAGACACGACACGACACGACACGGCACGACACGACACAACACGGACACGACACGAAACGACACAAGACAACACGACACGACACGTCACGACACGACACGACACGACACTGACACGTAACGTCTCGTCTCGTCTAAGAATATAAAAATGTAAAAAATCAAAAAAATATTAAAAATCAAAAAATATGAATATTTAAAAATGTTAATTTCGAAAATATAAAAAATTAAAAAATATAAAAAATCAAAAAATATAAAAAATCAAAAAATATAAAAATCAAATTATAAAAAATCAAAAAATATAAAAAATCAAAAAATAAAAAAATAAAAAATATAAAATATCAAAAAATAAAAAGTCTCGTCACGTCACGGCACGGCACGGCACGACACGACACGAGACGACACGATACGCACGACACGACACGACACATGACACGCACGACACGACACGACACGACACGAACGACACGACACGCACTGACACGACACGCACGACACGACACGACACGACACGCACGAAACGACACGACACAAAACGACACGCACGACACGACACGACACGACACGACAAGACACGACACGACACGACACGACACGACGCCGCACGACACGGACACGACATGACACGGCACGGCACGGCACGGCAACGACACGACACAACACGAATCGACACGGCACGACACGACACGCCACGACACGTAACGTCTCGTCTCGTCTAAGAATTAAAAAAATTTAAAAAATCAAAAAATATTAAAAATCAAAAAATATGAAAATTCAAAAATTGTTAATTTCGAAAACATAAAAAATCAAAAAATATAAAAAATCAAAAAATATAAAAATTCAAAAAATATAAAAAAAACAAAAAATATAAAAAATCAAAAAATATAAAAATCAAAAAATAAAAAATATAAAAAATCAAAAAAATAAAAAGTCTTGTTACGTCACGGCACGGCACGGCCGCACGGCACAACACGGCACGGCACGGCACGGCACGACACGACACGACACGTCACGACACGCACGACACGACACGACATGACACGACACGACACCACACGACACCACACGACACGCACGACACGACACAACACGACACGACACGACACGCACGCACGACACGACACGGACACGACACGACACGACACGATACGACACAAGACACGACAAGACACGAACGACACGACACGCACGACATGACACGACACGACACGGCACAACACGACACGACACAACACGACACGACACGACACAAAACGACACGAGACAACACGACACGACACGTCACGACACGACACGACACGTACGTCTCGTCTCGTCTAAGTATTATAAAAATTTAAAAAAAAAACAAAAAATATTAAAAATCAAAAAAATATGAAAATTCAAAATTGTTAATTTCGAAAATATAAAAAATTAAAAAATATAAAAAATCAAAAAATATAAAAAATCAAAAAATATAAAAAATAAAAAATATAAAAATTCAAAAAATAAAATAAAAATATAAAAAATCAAAAAATCAAAGTATCGTCACGTCACGGCACGGCACGGCACGGCACGACACGACACGACACGACACGATACGCACGACACGACACGACACGATATGACACGCACGACACGACACGACACGACACGAACGACACGACACGCACGACACGAGACGCACGACACGACACGACACGACATGCACGAAACGACACGACACGACACGAAACGACACGCACGACACGACATGACACGACACGACACGAACGACACGACACGCACGACACGACACGAACGACACGACACGACACGACACGACACGAAACGACACGATACGACACGACACGACACGCACGACACGACACGACACGACAAGACACGACACGACACGACACGGCACGGCACGGCACGGCACGACACGCACGACACGACACGACACGCACGACACGTCACGACACGAAACGACACGACACGCAAAAGACACGCACGGACACGACACGACACCGACACGACAGGACAAGACACGACACGACACGACACGCACGACACGACACGACACGACACGACATGACAAGACACGACACGACCCGACACGCCACGGCACGACACGACACAACACGACACGACACGACACGACACGACACGAAACGACACGAGACAACACGACACGACACGACACGTCACGACACGACACGACACGACACGTAACGACTCGCCTCGTCTAAGAATTATAAAAATTTAAAAAATCAAAAATATATAAAAAATCAAATAATATGAAAATTCAAAAATTGTTAATTTCAAAAATATAAAAAATTAAAAAATATAAAAAATCAAAAAATATAAAAAATCAAAAAATATAAAAAAATCAAAAATATAAAAAAAAAATATAAAAAAATAAAAAATAAAAAAATCAAAAAAAGTCTCGTCACGTCACGGCACGGCACGAGCACGACACGACACGACACGACACGATACGCACCGACACGACACGACACATGACACGCACGACACGACACGACACGACACGAACGACACGACACGCACGACACGACACGACACGACAATCACGAAACGACACGACACGACACGAAACGACACGCACGACACGACACGACACGACACGAACGACACGACACGCCACGACACGACACGCACGACACGACACGACACGCACGACACGACACGACATGACACGCACGACACGACTCTACACGCACGACACGACACGACACGCACGACACGACACGACACGACACGACACGCACGACACGACACGACACGACACGACACGACACGCACGACACGACACGACCACGAAGATGACACGACACGCACGACACGACACGACAACGACACGACAGGACACGACACGACACGACACGACACTACACGACACGACACGACACGACACGAGACGACACGCACGACACGACACGACACGACACGGCACGGAACGACACCACACGCACGTCACGACACGACACGACACGACACGCACGACACGACACGAAACGACACGGCACGCACGACACGAAACGACACGACACCGCACGACGCGACACGACCAGGACACGACACGAAACGACACGACCACGACACGACACGCACGACACGACAAGACACGACACGACACGACAAGACACGACACGGCACGGCACGACACGCACGACTCGACACGACACGACACGCACGACACGGACACGACACGACACTACACGAAACGACACGCACGACACGACACGACACGACAAGCACAACACGACACAACACGAAACGACACGACACGACACGACACGCACGACACGACACGACACGACACGACACGACACGGCACGGCACGGCACGGACACGAACGACACGACACGACACGCATGACACGTCACGACACGACGAAACGACACGACACGAAACGACACGACACGCACGACACGACACGACACGCCACGACAAGACACGACACGACACGACACGACACGCACGACACGACACGACACAACGCGAAAATACAAGACACGACACGACACGTCACGGCACGGCAAGACACGACACAACTCGACACGACACGACACGACACGAAACGACACGAGACAACACGACACGACACGTCACGACACGACACGACACGACACGACCCGACACGACACGACACGACACGACACGACACGAAACGACACGACACGACACGACACGACACGAAACGACACGACACGACACGAACGACACGACACGACACGACACGGCACGACACGACACGACAACGACACGACACGTCACGACACGACACGACACGACACGAAACGACACGCACGACACGACACGACACGACACGGCACGACACGCACGACATGACACGACACGCACGACACGACACGACACGACACGAAACGACACGATACGACACTACACGACACGCACGACACGACACGACACGACACGACACGACACGACACGGCACGGCACGGCACGGCACGACACGCACGACACGGACACGACACGAGATGACACGACACGCACGACACGACACGACACGACAGGACACGACACGACACGACACGACACGCACGACACGACACGTCACGACACGGCACGACACGACACGCACGTCACGACACGACAGGACACGACACGATACGCACGACACGACGCGACACGACATGACACGCACGACACGACACGACACGACACGAACGACACGACACGCACGACACGAGACGCACGACACGACACGACACGACATGCACGAAACGACACGACACGACACGAAACGACACGCACGACACGACATGACACGACAACGACACGAACGACACGACTCGCACGACACGACACGCACGACACGACACGACACGACACGACACGGCACGACACGACACGACACGACACGACACGACACGCACGACACGACACGACACGACACGCACGACACGACACGACACGCACGACACGACACGACACGACACGACACGACACGACACGACAATCACGACACGACACGACACGACACGACACTACACGACACGACACGCACGACACGACACGAGATGACACGACACGCACGACCCGACACGACACGACACGCACGACACAACCCGACACGGCACGACACGACACGGCACGTCGCGACACGACACGACACGACACGACACGACACGACACGAAAGGACACGGACACGCACGACACGACACGACACGACACGACACGACACGCACGACACGACCCGACACGACACGACATGACGCGACACGCACGACACGACACGACACGACACGCACGACACGACACGACACGACAAGACACGACACGACACGACACGCACGACACGACACGACACGCACGACACGACACGACACAACACGAAACGACACTACACGACACGACACGCACGACACGACACGACACGACACGAAACGACACGACACGACTAGACACGACACGCACGAAACGACACGACACGACAAGTCACGACACGAAACGACACGGCACGGCAAGGCACGACAACACACGACACAACACGACACGACACGACACGTCACGACACGACACGAAACGACACGAGGCAACACGACACGACACGACACGTCACGACACGACACGACACGTAACGTCTCGTCTCGTCTAAGAATTATAAAAATTTAAAAAATCAAAAAATATTAAAAATCAAAAAATATAAAAAATCAAAAAAATATAAAAAATCAAAAAATATAAAAAATCAAAAAATATAGAAAATCAAAAAATATAAAAAAACAAAAAATAAAAAATATAAAAAATCAAAAAGTAAAAAGTCATATCACGGCACCGCACGGCACGGCACGACACGACACGACACGACACGATACGCACGACACGACCCGACACGACATGACACGCACGACACGACACGACACGACACGACACGAACGACACGACACGCACGACACGACACGCACGACACGACACGACACGCACGAAACGACATAACACGACACGAAACGACTCGCACGACACGACACGACACGACATGAACGACACTACACCCACGAGACGACACGCACGACACGACACGACACGACACGACACGCACGACACGACACGACACGACACGCCCGACACGACACCACACGACACGACACGCACGATACGACACGATACGACACGACACGCACGACACGACACGACACGACACGAAACGACACCCACGACACGACACGACACGACACGAAACGCACGACACGACACGCCCGACACGACATGACACGAAACGACACGACACGACGCGACACGAACGACACGACACGACACGACACGACAAGACACGACACGGCACGGCACGGCACGGCACGACACGAACGACACGACACGCATGACACGTCACGACACGAAACGACACAACACGAAACGACACGACACGCACAACACGACACGACACGACACGACAAGACACGACACGACACGACACGACACGCACGACACGACACGACACAACGCGAAAATACAAGACACGACACGACACGTCACGGCACGGCAAGACACGACACAACTCGACACGACACGACACGACACGAAACGACACGAAACAACACGACACGACACGACACGTCACGACACGACACGACACGACACGACCCGACACGACACGACACGACACGACACGACACGAAACGACACGACACGACACGACACGAAACGACACGACACGACACGAACGACACGACACGACACGACACGACACGGCACGACACGACACGACACGACACGACACGACACGTCACGACACGACACGACACGACACGACACGAAACGACACGCACGACACGACACGACACGACACGGCACGACACGCACGACATGACACGACACGCACGACACGACACGACACGACACGAAACGACACGATACGACACTACACGACACGCACGACACGACACGACACGACAAGACACGACACGACACGCACGACACGACACGACACGAGATGACACGACACGCACGACACGACACGACACGACAGGACACGACACGACACGACACGACACGCACGACACGACACGACACGACACGGCACGGCACGACACGACACGCACGTCACGACACGACAGGACACGACACGATACGCACGACACGACGCGACACGACATGACACGCACGACACGACACGACACGACACGACACGAACGACACGACACGCACGACACGAGACGCACGACACGACACGACACGACATGCACGAAACGACACGACACGACACGAAACGACACGCACGACACGACATGACACGACACGACACGAACGACACGACTCGCACGACACGACACGCACGACACGACACGACACGACACGACACGCACGACACGACACGACACGACACGCACGACACGACACGACACGACACGACACGCACGACACGACACGACACGCACGACACGACACGACACGACACGACAATCACGACACGACACGACACGACACGACACTACACGACACGACACGCACGACACGACACGAGATGACACGACACGCACGACACGACACGACACGACACGCACGACACAACCCGACACGGCACGACACGACACGCACGTCGCAACACGACACGACACGACACGCACGACACGACACGAAAGGACACGACACGCACGACACGACACGACACGACACGACACGCACGACACGACCCGACACGACACGACATGACGCGACACGCACGACACGACACGACACGACACACACGACACGACACGAAACGACAAGACACGACACGACACGCACGACACGACACGACACGACACGCACGACACGACACGACACGACACGACACGACACAACACGAAACGACACTACACGACACGACACGCACGACACGACACGACACGACACGAAACGACACGACACGACTAGACACGACACGCACGAAACGACACGACACGACAAGTCACGACACGAAACGACACGGCACGGCAAGGCACGACAACACACGACACAACACGACACGACACGACACGACACGTCACGACACGACACGAAACGACACGAGGCAACACGACACGACACGACACGTCACGACACGACACGACACGTAACGTCTCGTCTCGTCTAAGAATTATAAAAATTTAAAAAATCAAAAATGATTAAAAATCAAAAAATATAAGAAATCAAAAAATATAAAAAATCAAAAAATATAAAAAATCAAAAAATATAGAAAATCAAAAAATATAAAAAAAAAATAAAAAATATAAAAAATCAAAAAGTAAAAAGTCATGTCACGGCGCCGCACGGCACGGCACGACACGACACGACACGACACGATACGCACGACACGACACGACACGACATGACACGCACGACAAGACACGACACGACACGACACGAACGACACGACACGCACGACACGACACGCACGACACGACACGACACGCACGAAACGACATGACACGACACGAAACGACTCGCACGACACGACACTACACGACATGAACGACACTACACCCACGAGACGACACACACGACACGACACGACACGACACGACACGACACGCACGACACGACACGACACGCCCGACACGACACCACACGACACGACACGCACGATAAGACACGATACGACACGACACGCACGACACGACACGACACGACACGAAACGACACCCACGACACGACACGACACGACACGAAACGCACGACACGACACGAAACGCACGACACGACACGACACGAAACGACACGACACGACACGACACGACACGACACGACACGACACGACACGACAAGACAAGACACGACACGACACGACACGACACGCACGACACGACACGACACGACACGACATGACAAGACACGACACGACACGACACGGCACGGCACGACACGACACAACACGACACGACACGACACGACACGAAACGACACGAGACAACACGACACGACACGACACGTCACGACACGACACGACACGACACGTAACGTCTCGCCTCGTCTAAGAATTATAAAAATTTAAAAAATCAAAAAAGATTAAAAATCAAAAAATATAAAAAATCAAAAAAATATAAAAAATCAAAAAATATAAAAAATCAAAAAATATAGAAAATCAAAAAATATAAAAAATCAAAAAATAAAAAATATAAAAAATCGAAAAATAAAAAATATAAAAAATCAAAAAGTAAAAAGTCATGTCACGGCACCGCACGGCACGGCACGACACGACACGACACGACACGATACGCACGACACGACACGACACGACATGACACGCACGACACGACACGACACGACACGACATGAACGACACTACACCCACGACACGACACGCACGACACGACACGACACGACACGACACGACACGCACGACACGACACGACACGACACGCCCGACACGACACCACACGACACGACACGCACGATACGACACGATACGACACGACACGCACGACACGACACGACACGACACGAAACGACACCCACGACACGACACGACACGACACGAAACGCACGACACGACACGACACGCACGACGACACGACACGACACGAAACGACACGACACGACACGACACGACACGAACGACACGACACGACACGACAAGACACGACACGGCACGGCACGGCACGACACGCACGACACGACACGACACGACACGACACGCACGACACGTCACGACACGAAACGACACGACACGACACGACAAGACACGCACGACACGACACGACACGACAAGACAAGACACGACACGACACGACACGACACGCACGACACGACACGACACGACACGACATGACAAGACACGACACGACACGACACGACACGGCACGGCACGACACGACACAACACGACACGACACGACACGACACGAAACGACACGAGACAACACGACACGACACGACACGTCACGGCACGACACGACACGACACGTAACGTCTCGCCTCGTCTAAGAATTATAAAAATTTAAAAAATCAAAAAATATTAAAAATCAAATAATATGAAAATTCAAAAATTGTTAATTTCAAAAATATAAAAAAATAAAAAATATAAAAAATCAAAAAATATAAAAAATCAAAAAATATAAAAAATAAAAAAATAAAAAAATAAAAAATAAAAAAAATCAAACAATAAAAAGTCTCGTCACGTCACGTCACGGCACGGCACGGCACGGCACGACACGACACAACACGATACGCGCGACACGACACGACACATGACACGTACGACACGACACGACACGACTCGAACGACACGAAACGCACGACACGACACGACACGACAATCACGAAACGACACGACACGACACGAAACGACACGAACGACACGACAGGACACGACACGAACGACACGACACGCACGACACGAAACGCACGACACGACACGACACGACACGCACGACACGACACGACACGTACGACACGACACGACACGCACGACACGACACGACACGACACGACACGCACGACACGACACGACACGACACGCACGACACGACACGACACGACACGACACGCACGACACAACACGACACGAGATGACACGACACGCACGACACGACACGACACGACACGACACGACAGGACACGACACGACACGACACGACACTACACGACACGACACGACAGGACACGACACGCACGACACGACACGACACGGCACGGCACGACACGACACGCACGTCACGACACGACACGACACGACACGCACGACACGACACGAAACGACACGGCACGCACGACACAACACGACACGACACGATACGACACGACACGCACGACACGACACGACACGACACGACGCGACTCGCACGACACGACACGACACGACACGACACGCACGACACGACACGACACGACACGCACGACACGACACGACACGACACGACACGCACGACACGAAACGACACGACACGCACGACACGACACGACACGCACGACACGACACGACAAGACACGACACTTCACGACAGGAAACGACACGACACGACACGACACGCACGACACAACACGACACGACACGCACGGCACAACACGACACGACACGACCCGACACGCACGACACGACACACACGACACGACACGACACGTAACGTCTCGTCTCCTCTAAGATTTATAAAAATTTAAAAAATCAAAAAATCAAAAAATATAAAAAATAAAAAAATAAAAAAATAAAAAATATAAAAAATCAAAAAATAAAAAGTCTCGTCACGTCACGCCACGTCACGGCACGGCACAGCACGGCACGGCACGGCACGACACGACACGACCCGACACGATACGCAAAACACGACGCGACACGACATGACACGCACGACACGACACGACACGAAACTACACGAACGACACGGCACACACGACACAAGACGCACGACACGACACGACATGCACGAAACGACAGACACGACACCAAACGACACGCACGACACGACATGACACGACACGACACGAACGACACGACTCGCACGACACGACACGCACGACACGACACGAAACGACACGACACGCACGACACGACACTACACGACACGACACGCACGACACGACACGACACGACACGCACGACACGACACGACACGCACGACACGACACGACACGACACGCACGACACGACACGACACGACACGACACTACACGACACGACACGCACGACACGACACGACACGAGATGACACGACACGCACGACACGACACGACACGACACGAAACGACACGACACGCACGACACAACACGACACGGCACGACACGACACGCACGTGTCACGTGTCAAGAAAGATTAAAAATACAAAAATATAAAAAATCAAAAAATATAGAAAATCAAAAAATATAAAAAATCAAAAAATCAAAAAATAAAAAATATAAAAAATCAAAAAGTAAAAAGTCATGTCACGGCACGGCACGGCACGGCACGACACGACACGACACGATACGCACGACACGACACGACACGACATGACACGCACGACACGACACGACACGAACGACACGACACGCACGACACGACATGCACGACACGACTCGACACGCACGAAACGACATAACACGACACGAAACGACTCACACGACACGACACGACACGACACGACATGAACGACACTACACCCACGACACGACACGCACGACACGACACGACACGACACGACACGCACGACACGACACGACACGACACGACACGACACGCACGACACGACACCACACGACACGCACGACACGACACGATACGACACGACACGCACGACACGACACGACACGAGATGACAACACGCACGACACGACACGACACGACACGACACGACACGACACGACACGACACTAAACGACACGACACGACACGCACGACACGACACGAAACGGCACGACACGACACGCACGACACGACACGTAACGCACGACACGACACGAAACGACACGACACGACACGACACGACGCGACACGCACGACACGGCACGACACGACACGCACGAAACGACACGACACGACACGACACGACACGCACGACACGACACGACACGACACGACACGCACGACACGACACGACACGCACGACACGACACGAAACGACACGACACGACACGACACGACACGAAACGACACGACACGACACGACACGCACGACACGACACGACACGAAACGACACGACACGACACGACACGGCACGACACGCACGACACGACACGACACGACACGACACGAAACGACACGACACGACACGCACGACACGACACGACACGACACGCACGACACGACACGACACGACGCGACGCGACACGCACGACACGACACGACACGACACGCACGAAACGACACGACACGACACGACACGACACGCACGACACGACAAGACACGACACGACACGACACGCACGACACGACACGACACGACACGACACGCACGACACGACACGAAACGACACGACACGACACGACACGAAACGACACGACACGACACGACAAGCACGACACGACACGGCACGGCACGGCACGACACGCACGACACGACACGACACGACACGACACGCACGACACGTCACGACACGAAACGACACGACACGACACGACAAGACACGCACGACACGACACGACACGACAAGACAAGACACGACACGACACGACACGACACGCACGACACGACACGACACGACACGACATGACAAGACACGACACGACACGACACGACACGGCACGGCACGACACGACACAACACGACACGACACGACACGACACGAAACGACACGAGACAACACGACACGACACGACACGTCACGGCACGACACGACACGACACGTAACGTCTCGCCTCGTCTAAGAATTATAAAAATTTAAAAAATCAAAAAATATTAAAAATCAAATAATATGAAAATTCAAAAATTGTTAATTTCAAAAATATAAAAAAATAAAAAATATAAAAAATCAAAAAATATAAAAAATCAAAAAATATAAAAAATAAAAAAATAAAAAAATAAAAAATAAAAAAAATCAAACAATAAAAAGTCTCGTCACGTCACGTCACGGCACGGCACGGCACGGCACGACACGACACAACACGATACGCGCGACACGACACGACACATGACACGTACGACACGACACGACACGACTCGAACGACACGAAACGCACGACACGACACGACACGACAATCACGAAACGACACGACACGACACGAAACGACACGAACGACACGACAGGACACGACACGAACGACACGACACGCACGACACGAAACGCACGACACGACACGACACGACACGCACGACACGACACGACACGTACGACACGACACGACACGCACGACACGACACGACACGACACGACACGCACGACACGACACGACACGACACGCACGACACGACACGACACGACACGACACGCACGACACAACACGACACGAGATGACACGACACGCACGACACGACACGACACGACACGACACGACAGGACACGACACGACACGACACGACACTACACGACACGACACGACAGGACACGACACGCACGACACGACACGACACGGCACGGCACGACACGACACGCACGTCACGACACGACACGACACGACACGCACGACACGACACGAAACGACACGGCACGCACGACACAACACGACACGACACGATACGACACGACACGCACGACACGACACGACACGACACGACGCGACTCGCACGACACGACACGACACGACACGACACGCACGACACGACACGACACGACACGCACGACACGACACGACACGACACGACACGCACGACACGAAACGACACGACACGCACGACACGACACGACACGCACGACACGACACGACACGACACGACACTTCACGACAGGAAACGACACGACACGACACGACACGCACGACACAACACGACACGACACGCACGGCACAACACGACACGACACGACCCGACACGCACGACACGACACACACGACACGACACGACACGTAACGTCTCGTCTCCTCTAAGATTTATAAAAATTTAAAAAATCAAAAAATCAAAAAATATAAAAAATAAAAAAATAAAAAAATAAAAAATATAAAAAATCAAAAAATAAAAAGTCTCGTCACGTCACGCCACGTCACGGCACGGCACAGCACGGCACGGCACGGCACGACACGACACGACCCGACACGATACGCAAAACACGACGCGACACGACATGACACGCACGACACGACACGACACGAAACTACACGAACGACACGGCACACACGACACAAGACGCACGACACGACACGACATGCACGAAACGACAGACACGACACCAAACGACACGCACGACACGACATGACACGACACGACACGAACGACACGACTCGCACGACACGACACGCACGACACGACACGAAACGACACGACACGCACGACACGACACTACACGACACGACACGCACGACACGACACGACACGACACGCACGACACGACACGACACGCACGACACGACACGACACGACACGCACGACACGACACGACACGACACGACACTACACGACACGACACGCACGACACGACACGACACGAGATGACACGACACGCACGACACGACACGACACGACACGAAACGACACGACACGCACGACACAACACGACACGGCACGACACGACACGCACGTGTCACGTGTCAAGAAAGATTAAAAATACAAAAATATAAAAAATCAAAAAATATAGAAAATCAAAAAATATAAAAAATCAAAAAATCAAAAAATAAAAAATATAAAAAATCAAAAAGTAAAAAGTCATGTCACGGCACGGCACGGCACGGCACGACACGACACGACACGATACGCACGACACGACACGACACGACATGACACGCACGACACGACACGACACGAACGACACGACACGCACGACACGACATGCACGACACGACTCGACACGCACGAAACGACATAACACGACACGAAACGACTCACACGACACGACACGACACGACACGACATGAACGACACTACACCCACGACACGACACGCACGACACGACACGACACGACACGACACGCACGACACGACACGACACGACACGACACGACACGCACGACACGACACCACACGACACGCACGACACGACACGATACGACACGACACGCACGACACGACACGACACGAGATGACAACACGCACGACACGACACGACACGACACGACACGACACGACACGACACGACACTAAACGACACGACACGACACGCACGACACAACACGAAACGGCACGACACGACACGCACGACACGACACGTAACGCACGACACGACACGAAACGACACGACACGACACGACACGACGCGACACGCACGACACGGCACGACACGACACGCACGAAACGACACGACACGACACGACACGACACGCACGACACGACACGACACGACACGACACGACACGCACGACACGACACGACACGCACGACACGACACGAAACGACACGACACGACACGACACGACACGAAACGACACGACACGACACGACACGCACGACACGACACGACACGAAACGACACGACACGACACGACACGGCACGACACGCACGACACGACACGACACGACACGACACGAAACGACACGACACGACACGCACGACACGACACGACACGACACGCACGACACGACACGACACGACGCGACGCGACACGCACGACACGACACGACACGACACGCACGAAACGACACGACACGACACGACACGACACGCACGACACGACAAGACACGACACGACACGACACGCACGACACGACACGACACGACACGACACGCACGACACGACACGAAACGACACGACACGACACGACACGAAACGACACGACACGACACGACAAGCACGACACGACACGACACGAAACGACACGACACGACACGACACGGCACGACACGCACGACACGACACGACACGACACGACACGAAACGACACGACACGACACGACACGACACGCACGACACGACACGACACGAAACGACACGACACGACACGACACGGCACGACACGCACGACACGACACGACACGACACGACAAAACACGACACGACACGACACAGCACGGCAAGGCACGACACGACACGACAAAACACGACACGACACGACACGACACGACACGTCACGACACGACACGAAACGACACGAGTCAACACGACACGACACGACACGTCACGACACGACACGACACGACACGTAACGTCTCGTCACGTCTAAGAACTATAAAAATTTAAAAAATCAAAAAATATTTAAAATCAAAAAATATAAAAATTCAAAAAATGTTAATTTCGAAAAATATAAAAAATCAAAAAATATAAAAAATAAAAAAATAAAAAATTAAAAAATATAAAAAATCAAAAAATATAACAAATCAAAAAATAAAAAAATGTAAAAAATCAAAAAAAATAAAAGTCTCGTCACGTCACGTCACGGCACGGCACGGCACGGCACGATACACACGACACGACACGACACATGACACGCACGACACGACACGACACGACACGCACGACACGACACGACACGACACGACACGCACGACACGACACGACACGACACAACACGAAACGACACGACACGACACGACACGCACGACACGACACGACACGAAACGACACGACACGACTAGACACGACACGCACGAAACGACACGACACGACAAGACACGACACGAAACGACACGGCACGGCAAGGCACGAAACGACACGAGGCAACACGACACGACACGACACGTAACGTCTCGTCTCGTCTAAGAATTATAAAAATTTAAAAAATCAAGAAAGATTAAAAATCAAAAAATATAGAAAATCAAAAAATATAAAAAATCAAAAAATCAAAAAATAAATAATATAAAAAATCAAAAATAAATAAAAAAAATAAATCGAATTTTGTGGGTGTGATCGCTTCGGACCAAATTATTTCGGCCGAAGCGATCACACCCACAAAATTCGAGCAAGGAAACAAAATTCAGATCTTGGGAAGTTTTCTTTTTATAATAGAACAATTAGAGATTGGAACAATTTACCTGCGGCAGTTTTTAAAGCTTTTCCTCTCAGTGTCCGAAGTTTTAGAAATAAGTTAGAACAAGATAACAGTAATTGATATTAAATGAGTAAGTGTTGTGTAGTGCGGTGCAGTGCTGTGAAGTTATGGTCAGTGTAATTCAAAACAAAAAAGTGTAGTGTAGTGAAGTGTAGTGAAGTGAAGTGCGGTGAACGCGATCAATGCTCATTTCAATGCTGCTTTTCGTCTTGTACTGTATTGTACGGTATTATTATTATTATTATTATTATTATTATTATTATTATTATTATTATTATTATTATTATTATTATTATTATTATTGTTATTATTATTATTATTATTATTATATTATTGTTATTATTTTATTATTAATGTAAGTCTTGTAATTTCTGCAATTATTGTTACTTAACTGCCACCGGGTCATACCCATTTGCAGTTCTAATAAATCTAATCTAAAAAGTAAAAAGTCATGTCACGGCACGGCACGGCACGACACGACACGACACGACACGATACGCACGACACGACACGACACGACATGACACGCACGACACGACACGACACGAACGACACGACACGCACGACACGACATGCACGACACGACTCGACACGCACAAAACGACATGACACGACACGAAACGACTCGCACGACACGACACGACACGACACGACATGAACGACACTACACCCACGACACGACACGCACGACACGACACGACACGACACGCACGACACGACACGACACGACACGCACGACACGACACCACACGACACGACACGCACGACACGACACGATACGACATGACACGCACGACACGACACGACACGAGATGACAACACGCACGACACGACACGACACGACACGACACGACACGACACTAAACGACACGACACGACACGCACGACACGACACGAAACGGCACGACACGACACGCACGACACGACACGACACGCACGACACGACACGAAACGACACGACACGACACGACGCGACACGCACGACACGACACGACACGCACGAAACGACACGACACGACACGACACGACACGCACGACACGACACGACACGACACGACACGACACGACACGCACGACACGACACGACACGACACGACACGCACGACACGACACGAAACGAGACGACACGACACGACACGAAACGACACGACACGACACGACACGCACGACACGACACGACACGACACGACACGACACGACACGGCACGACACGCACGACACGACACGACACGACACGACACGACACGAAACGACACGACACGACACGACACGCACGACACGACACGACACGCACGACACGACACGACACGACGCGACACGCACGACACGACACGACACGCACGAAACGACACGACACGACACGACACGCACGACACGACACGACACGACACGACACGACACGCACGACACGACACGACACGACACGCACGAAACGACACGAAACGACACGACACGACACGAAACGACACGACACGACACGACAAGCACGACACGACACGACACGAAACGACACGACACGACACGACACGGCACGACACGCACGACACGACACGACACGACACGAAACGACACGACACGACACGACACGCACGACACGACACGACACGAAACGACACGACACGACACGTGCCCCACGGCTCCGGGGCACGTGCCCCACGGCTCCGGGCCACGTGCCCCACGGCTCCGGGCCACGTGCCCAACGGCTCCGGGGCACGTGCCCCACGGCTCCGGACCACGTGCCCCACGGCTCCGGGGCACGTGCCCCACGGCTCCGGGCCACGTGCCCCACGGCTCCGGGCCACGTGCCCCACGGCTCCGGGGCACGTGCCCCACGGCTCCGGGGCACGTGCCCCACGGCTCCGGGGCACGTGCCCCACGGCTCCGGGGCACGTGCCCTACGGCTCCGGGGCACG
Organism: Gryllus longicercus; assembly: GCA_038098605.1. NCBI lineage: Eukaryota > Metazoa > Arthropoda > Insecta > Orthoptera > Gryllidae > Gryllus > Gryllus longicercus. Next base: position 16,067 of record JAZDUA010001614.1, on the reverse strand, counting down.
TGCCCCACGGCTCCGGGGCACGTGCCCCACGGCTCCGGGCCACGTGCCCCACGGCTCCGGGGCACGTGCCCCACGGCTCCGGGCCACGTGCCCCACGGCTCCGGGGCACGTGCCCCACGGCTCCGGGGCACGTGCCGCACGGCTCCGGGGCACGTGCCCCACGGCTCCGGGGCACGTGCCCCACGGCTCCGGGCCACGTGCACCACGGCTCCAGAGCACGTGCCCCACGGCTCCGGGGCACGTGCCCCACGGCTCCGGGGCACGTGCCCCACGGCTCCGGGCCACGTGCCCCACGGCTCCGGGCCACGTGCCCTACGGCTCCGGGGCACGTGCCCCACGGCTCCGGGGCACGTGCCCCACGGCTCCGGGGCACGTGCCCCACGGCTCCGAAGCACGTGCCCCACGGCTCCGGGCCACGTGCCCCACGGCTTCGGGGCACGTGCCCCACGGCTCCGGGGCACGTGCCCCACGGCTCCGGGGCACGTGCCCCACGGCTCCGGGCCATGTGCCCCACAGCTCCAGGGCACGTGCCCCACGGCTCCGGGGCACGTGCCCCACGGCTCCGGGGCACGTGCCCCACGGCTCCTGGCCACGTGCCCCACGGCTCCGGGCTACGTGCCCCACGGCTCCGGGGCACGTGCCCCACGGCTCCGGGCCACGTGCCCAACGGCTCCGGGGCACGTGCCCCACGGCTCCGGACCACGTGCCCCACAGCTCCGGGCCACGTGACCCACGGCTCCAGGGCACGTGCCCCACGGCTCCGGGGCACGTGCCCCACGGCTCCGGGCCACGTGCCCCACGGCTCCGGGCCACGTGCCCTACGGCTCCGGGGCACGTGCCCCACGGCTCCGGGGCACGTGCCCCACGGCTCCGGGGCACGTGCCCCACGGCTCCGAAGCACGTGCCCCACGGCTCCGGGCCACGTGCCCCACGGCTTCGGGGCACGTGCCCCACGGCTCCGGGGCACGTGCCCCACGGCTCCGGGGCACGTGCCCCACGGCTCCGGGCCATGTGCCCCACGGCTCCGGGGCACGTGCCCCACGGCTCCGGGGCAGGTGTTCCACGGCTCCGGGCCACGTGCCCCACGGCTCCGGGGCACGTGCCCCACGGCTCCGGGGCACGTGCCGCACGGCTCCGGGGCACGTGCCCCACGGCTCCGGGCCACGTGCCCCACGGCTCCGGGGCACGTGCCGCACGGCTCCCCGTCACGTGCCCCACGGCTCCGGGCCACGTGCCCCACAGCTCCGGGGCACGTGCCCCACGGCTCCGAGCCACGTGACCCACGGCTCCAGGGCACGTGCCCCACGGCTCCGGGTCACGTGCCCCACGGCTCCGGGCCACGTGCCCCACGGCTCCGGGCCACGTGCCCCACGGCTCCGGGCCACGTGCCCCACGGCTCCGGGGCACGTGCCCCACGGCTCCGGGGCACGTGCCCTACGGCTCCGGGGCACGTGCCCCACGGCTCCGGGGCACGTGCCCCACGGCTCCGGGGCACGTGCCCCACGGCTCCGAAGCACGTGCCCCACGGCTCCGGGCCACGTGCCCCACGGCTTCGGGGCACGTGCCCCACGGCTCCGGGGCACGTGCCCCACGGCTCCGGGGCACGTGCCCCACGGCTCCGGGCCATGTGCCCCACGGCTCCGGGGCACGTGCCCCACGGCTCCGGGGCACGTGTTCCACGGCTCCGGGCCACGTGCCCCACGGCTCCGGGGCACGTGCCCCACGGCTCCGGGGCACGTGCCGCACGGCTCCGGGGCACGTGCCCCACGGCTCCGGGCCACGTGCCCCACGGCTCCGGGGCACGTGCCGCACGGCTCCCCGTCACGTGCCCCACGGCTCCGGGCCACGTGCCCCACGGCTCCGGGGCACGTGCCCCACGGCTCCGGGCCAGGTGCCCCACGGCTCCGGGCCACGTGCCCCACGGCTCCGTGGCACGTGCCCCACGGCTCCGGGCACGTGCCCCACGGCTCCGGGGCACGTGCCCCACGGCTCCGGGGCACGTGCCGCACGGCTCCCCGTCACGTGCCTCACGGCTCCGGGCCACGTGCCCCACGGCTCCGGGGCACGTGCCCCACGGCTCCGGGCCACGTGACCCACGGCTCCAGGGCACGTGCCCCACGGCTCCGGGGCACGTGCCTCACGGCTCCGGGCCACGTGCCCCACGGCTCCGGGCCACGTGCCCCACGGCTCCGGGGCACGTGCCCCACGACTCCGGGACACGTGCCCCACGGCTCCGGGGCACGTGCCCCACGGCTCCGGGGCACGTGCCCTACGGCTCCGGGGCACGTGCCCCACGGCTCCGGGGCACGTGCCCCACGGCTCCGGGGCACGTGCCCCACGGCTCCAAGGCACGTGCCCCACGGCTCCGGGGCACGTGCCCCACGGCTCCGGGGCACGTGCCCCACGGCTCCGGGCCATGTGCCCCACGGCTCCGGGGCACGTGCCCCACGGCTCCGGGGCACGTGTTCCACGGCTCCGGGCCACGTGCCCCACGGCTCCGGGGCACGTGCCCCACGGCTCCGGGGCACGTGCCGCACGGCTCCGGGGCACGTGCCCCACGGCTCCGGGCCACGTGCCCCACGGCTCCGGGGCACGTGCCGCACGGCTCCCCGTCACGTGCCCCACGGCTCCGGGCCACGTGCCCCACGGCTCCGGGGCACGTGCCCCACGGCTCCGGGCCAGGTGCCCCACGGCTCCGGGCCACGTGCCCCACGGCTCCGTGGCACGTGCCCCACGGCTCCGGGCACGTGCCCCACGGCTCCGGGGCACGTGCCCCACGGCTCCGGGGCACGTGCCGCACGGCTCCCCGTCACGTGCCTCACGGCTCCGGGCCACGTGCCCCACGGCTCCGGGGCACGTGCCCCACGGCTCCGGGCCACGTGACCCACGGCTCCAGGGCACGTGCCCCACGGCTCCGGGGCACGTGCCTCACGGCTCCGGGCCACGTGCCCCACGGCTCCGGGCCACGTGCCCCACGGCTCCGGGGCACGTGCCCCACGACTCCGGGACACGTGCCCCACGGCTCCGGGGCACGTGCCCCACGGCTCCGGGGCACGTGCCCTACGGCTCCGGGGCACGTGCCCCACGGCTCCGGGGCACGTGCCCCACGGCTCCGGGGCACGTGCCCCACGGCTCCAAGGCACGTGCCCCACGGCTCCGGGGCACGTGCCCCACGGCTCCGGGGCTCGTGCCCCACGGCTCCAAGCCACGTGCCCCACGGCTCCAGGGCACGTGCCCCACGGCTCCGGGGCACGTGCCCCACGGTTCCGGGGCACGTGCCCCACGGCTCCTGGCCCCGTGCCCCACGGCTACGGGCCACGTGCCCTACGGCTCCGGGGCACGTGCCCCACGGCTCCGGGGCACGTGCCCCACGGCTCCGGGGCACGTGCCCCACGGCTCCGAAGCACGTGCCCCACGGCTCCGGGCCACGTGCCCCACGGCTCCGGGGCACGTGCCCCACGGCTCCAAGGCACGTGCCCCACGGCTCCGGGCCATGTGCCCCACGGCTCCGGGGCACGTGCCCCACGGCTCCGGGGCACGTGCCCCACGGCTCCGAAGCACGTGCCCCACGGCTCCGGGCCACGTGCCCCACGGCTCCGGGGCTCGTGCCCCACGGCTCCAAGCCACGTGCCCCACGGCTCCAGGGCACGTGCCCCACGGCTCCGGGGCACGTGCCCCACGGTTCCGGGGCACGTGCCCCACGGCTCCTGGCCCCGTGCCCCACGGCTACGGGCCACGTGCCCCACGGCTCCGGGGCACGTGCCCCACGGCTCCGGGGCACGTGCCGCACGGCTCCGGGGCACGTGCCCCACGGCTCCGGGCCACGTGCCCCACGGCTCCGGGGCACGTGCCGCACGGCTCCCCGTCACGTGCCCCACGGCTCCGGGCCACGTGCCCCACGGCTCCGGGGCACGTGCCCCACGGCTCCGGGCCACGTGCCCCACGGCTCCAGGGCACGTGCCCCACGGCTCCGGGGCACGTGCCCCACGGCTCCGGGCCACGTGCCCCACGGCTCCGGGCCACGTGCCCCACGGCTCCGGGGCACGTGCCCCACGGCTCCGTGGCACGTGCCCCACGGCTCCGGGCACTTGCCCCACGGCTCCGGGGCACGTGCCCCACGGCTCCGGGGCACGTGCCGCACGGCTCCGGGGCACGTGCCCCACGGCTCCGGGGCACGTGCCCCACGGCTCCGGGCCACGTGCACCACGGCTCCAGAGCACGTGCCCCACGGCTCCGGGGCACGTGCCCCACGGCTCCGGGGCACGTGCCCCACGGCTCCGGGCCACGTGCCCCACGGCTCCGGGCCACGTGCCCTACGGCTCCGGGGCACGTGCCCCACGGCTCCGGGGCACGTGCCCCACGGCTCCGGGGCACGTGCCGCACGGCTCCCCGTCACGTGCCTCACGGCTCCGGGCCACGTGCCCCACGGCTCCGGGGCACGTGCCCCACGGCTCCGGGCCACGTGCCCCACGGCTCCGGGGCACGTGCCGCACGGCTCCCCGTCACGTGCCCCACGGCTCCGGACCACGTGCCCCACGGCTCCGGGGCACGTGCCCCACGGCTCCGGGGCACGTGTTCCACGGCTCCGGGCCACGTGCCCCACGGCTCCGGGGCACGTGCCCCACGGCTCCGGGGCACGTGCCGCAAGGCTCCGGGGCACGTGCCCCACGGCTCCGGGCCACGTGCCCCACGGCTCCGGGGCACGTGCCGCACGGCTCCCCGTCACGTGCCCCACGGCTCCGGGCCACGTGCCCCACGGCTCCGGGGCACGTGCCCCACGGCTATGGGCCACGAGACCCACGGCTCCAGGGCACGTGCCCCACGGCTCCGGGGCACGTGCCCCACGGCTCCGGGCCACTTGCCCCACGGCTCCGGGCCACGTGCCCCACGGCTCCGGGGCACGTGCCCCACGGCTCCGTGGCACGTGCCCCACGGCTCCGGGCACTTGCCCCACGGCTCCGGGGCACGTGCCCCACGGCTCCGGGGCACGTGCCGCACGGCTCCGGGGCACGTGCCCCACGGCTCCGGGGCACGTGCCCCACGGCTCCGGGCCACGTGCACCACGGCTCCAGAGCACGTGCCCCACGGCTCCGGGGCACGTGCCCCACGGCTCCGGGGCACGTGCCCCACGGCTCCGGGCCACGTGCCCCACGGCTCCGGGCCACGTGCCCTACGGCTCCGGGGCACGTGCCCCACGGCTCCGGGGCACGTGCCCCACGGCTCCGGGGCACGTGCCCCACGGCTCCGAAGCACGTGCCCCACGGCTCCGGGCCACGTGCCCCACGGCTTCGGGGCACGTGCCCCACGGCTCCGGGGCACGTGCCCCACGGCTCCGGGGCACGTGCCCCACGGCTCCGGGCCATGTTCCCCACGGCTCCAGGGCACGTGCCCCACGGCTCCAGGGCACGTGCCCCACGGCTCCGGGGCACGTGCCCCACGGCTCCTGGCCACGTGCCCCAGGGCTCCGGGCCACGTGCCCCACGGCTCCGGGGCACGTGCCCCACGGCTCCGGGCCACGTGCCCAACGGCTCCGGGGCACGTGCCCCACGGCTCCGGACCACGTGCCCCACGGCTCCGGGCCACGTGACCCACGGCTCCAGGGCACGTGCCCCACGGCTCCGGGGCACGTGCCCCACGGCTCCGGGCCACGTGCCCCACGGCTCCGGGCCACGTGCCCTACGGCTCCGGGGCACGTGCCCCACGGCTCCGGGGCACGTGCCCCACGGCTCCGGGGCACGTGCCCCACGGCTCCGAAGCACGTGCCCCACGGCTCCGGGCCACGTGCCCCACGGCTTCGGGGCACGTGCCCCACGGCTCCGGGGCACGTGCCCCACAGCTCCGGGGCACGTGCCCCACGGCTCCGGGCCATGTGCCCCACGGCTCAGGGGCACGTGCCCCACGGCTCCGGGGCACGTGTTCCACGGCTCCGGGCCACGTGCCCCACGGCTCCGGGGCACGTGCCCCACGGCTCCGGGGCATGTGCCGCACGGCTCCGGGGCACGTGCCCCACGGCTCCGGGCCACGTGCCCCACGGCTCCGGGGCACGTGCCGCACGGCTCCCCGTCACGTGCCCCACGGCTCCGGGCCACGTGCCCCACAGCTCCGGGGCACGTGCCCCACGGCTCCGGGCCACGTGACCCACGGCTCCAGGGCACGTGCCCCACGGCTCCGGGGCACGTGCCCCACGGCTCCGGGCCACGTGCCCCACGGCTCCGGGCCACGTGCCCCACGGCTCCGGGGCACGTGCCCCACGGCTCCGGGGCACGTGCCGCACGGCTCCCCGTCACGTGCCTCACGGCTCCGGGCCACGTGCCCCACGGCTCCGGGGCACGTGCCCCACGGCTCCGGGCCACGTGCCCCACGGCTCCGGGGCACGTGCCCCACGGCTCCGGGCCACGTTACCCACGGCTCCAGGGCACGTGCCCCACGGCTCCGGGGCACGTGCCCCACGGCTCCGGGCCACGTGCCCCACGGCTCCGGGCCACGTGCCCCACGGCTCCGGGGCACGTGCCCCACGGCTCCGGGGCACGTGCCCCACGGCTCCGGGGCACGTGCCCCACGGCTCCGGGGCACGTGCCCTACGGCTCCGGGGCACGTGCCCCACGGCTCCGGGGCACGTGCCTCACGGCTCCGGGGCACGTGCCCCACGGCTCCGAAGCACGTGCCCCACGGCTCCGGGCCACGTGCCCCACGGCTTCGGGGCACGTGCCCCACGGCTCCGGGGCACGTGACCCACGGCTCCAGGGCACGTGCCCCACGGCTCCGGGGCACGTGCCCCACGGCTCCGGGCCACGTGCCCCACGGCTCCGGGCCACGTGCCCCACGGCTCCGGGGCACGTGCCCCACGGCTCCGTGGCACGTGCCCCACGGCTCCGGGCACGTGCCCCACGGCTCCGGAGCACGTGCCCCACGGCTCCGGGGCACGTGCCGCACGGCTCCCCGTCACGTGCCTCACGGCTCCGGGCCACGTGCCCCACGGCTCCGGGGCACGTGCCCCACGGCTCCGGGCCACGTGCCCCACGGCTCCGGGGCACGTGCCCTACGGCTCCGGGCCACGTGACCCACGGCTCCAGGGCACGTGCCCCACGGCTCCGGGGCACGTGCCCCACGGCTCCGGGTCACGTGCCCCACGGCTCCGGGCCACGTGCCCCACGGCTCCGGGGCACGTGCCTCACGGCTCCGGGGCACGTGCCCCACGGCTCCGGGGCACGTGCCCCACGGCTCCGGGGCACGTGCCATACGGCTCCGGGGCACGTGCCCCACGGCTCCGGGGCACGTGCCCCACGGTTCCGGGGCACGTGCCCCACGGCTCCGAAGAACGTGCCCCACGGCTCCGGGCCACGTGCCCCACGGCTTCGGGGCACGTGCCCCACGGCTCCGGGGCACGTGCTTCACGGCTCCGGGGCACGTGCCCCACGGCTCCGGGCCATGTGCCCCACGGCTCCGGGGCACGTGCCCCACGGCTCCGGGGCACGTGTTCCACGGCTCCGGGCCACGTGCCCCACGGCTCCGGGCCATGTGCCCCACGGCTCCGGGGCACATGCCCCACGGCTCAGGGCCACGTGCTCTACGGCTCCGGAAAACGTGCCCCACGGCTCCGGGCCACGTGCCGCACGGCTCCGGGGCACGTGCCCCACGGCTCCGGGGCACGTGCCCCACGGCTCCGGGGCACGTGCCCCACGGCTCCGGGCCACGTGCCGCACGGCACCGGGGCACGTGCCCCACGGCTCCGGGGCACGTGACCCACGGCTCCGGGGCCCGTGCCCCACGGCTCCGGGGCACGTGCCCCACGGCTCCGGGGCACGTGCCCCACGGCTCCGGGGCACATGCCCCACGGCTCCGGGGCACGTGCCCCACGGCTCCGGGGCACGTGCCCCACGGCTCCGGGCCACGTGCCCCACGGCTCCAGGGCACGTGCCCCACGGCTCCGGGGCACGTGCCTTACGGCTCCGGGGCACGGGCCCCACGGCTCCATGGCACGTGCCCCACGGCTCCGGGCCACGTGCCCCACGGCTCCAGGGCACGTGCCCCACGGCTCCGGGACACGTGCCCCACGGCTCCGGTGCACGTGCCCCACGGCTCCTGGCCACGTGCCCCACGGCTCCGGGCCACGTGCCCCACGGCTCCGGGGCACGTGCCCCACGGCTCCGGGCCACGTGCCCAACGGCTGTGGGGCACGTGCCCCACGGCTCCGGACAACGTGCCCCACGGCTCCGGGCCACGTGACCCACGGCTCCAGGGCACCTGCCCCACGGCTCCGGGGCACGTGCCCCACGGCTCCGGGGCTCATGCCCCACGGCTCAGGTCCACGTGCCCCACGGCTCCGGGCCACGTGCCCCAGGGCTCCGGGGCACGTGCCCCACGGCTCCGGGGCACGTGCCTCAGGGCTCCGGGGCACGTGCCCCACGGCTCCGGGGCACGTGACCCACGGCTCCGGGGCAAGTGCCCCACGGCTCCGGGGCACGTGCCCCACGGCTCCGGGGCACGTGCCCCACGGCTCCGGGCCACGTGCCGCACGGCTCCGGGGCACGTGCCCCACGGCTCCGGGGCACGTGCCCCACGGCCCCGGGGCACGTGCCCACGGCTCCGGGGCACGTGCACCACGGCTCCGGGCCACGTGCCCCACGGCTCCGGGGCACGTGCCCCACGGCTCCGGGAAACGTGCCCCACGGCTCCAGAGCACGTGCCCCACGGCTCCGGGGCACGTGCCCCACGGCTCAGGGCCACGTGCCCCACGGCTCCGGGCCACGTGCCCCACGGCTCCGGGGCACGTGCCCCACGGCTCCGGGCCACGTGCCCAACGGCTCCGGGGCACGCGCCCCACGGCTCCGGACCACGTGCCCCACGGCTACGGGCCACGTGCCCCACGGCTCCGGGCCACGTGCCCTACGGCTCCAGGGCACGTGCCCCACGGCTTCAAGGCACGTGCCCCACGGCTCAGGGCCACGTGCCCCACGGCTCCGGGGCACGTGCCCCACGGCTCCGGGGCACGTGCCCCACGGCTCCGGGGCACGTGCCCCACGGCTCCGGGGCACGTGCCCCACGGCTCCAAGGCACGTGCCCCACGGCTCCGGGGCACGTGCCCCACGGCTCCGGGGCACGTGCCCCACGGCTCCGAAGCACGTGCCCCACGGCTCCGGGCCACGTGCCCCACGGCTCCAAGGCACGTGCCCCACGGCTCCGGGCCATGTGCCCCACGGCTCCGGGGCACGTGCCCCACGGCTCCGGGGCACGTGTTCCACGGCTCCGGGCCACGTGCCCCACGGCTCCGAGGCACGTGCCCCACGGCTCCGGGGCACGTGCCGCACGGCTCCGGGGCACGTGCCCCACGGCTCCGGGCCACGTGCCCCACGGCTCCGGGGCACGTGCCGCACGGCTCCCCGTCACGTGCCCCACGGCTCCGGCCACGTGCCCCACGCTCCGGGCACGTGCCCCACGGCTCTGGGCCACGAGACCCACGGCTCCAGGGCACGTGCCCCACGGCTCCGGGGCACGTGCCCCACGGCTCCGGGCCACTTGCCCCACGGCTCCGGGCCACGTGCCCCCACGGCTCCGGGGCACGTGCCCCACGGCTCCGTGGCACGTGCCCCACGGCTCCGGGCACTTGCCCCACGGCTCGGGGCACGTGCCCCACGGCTCCGGGGCACGTGCCGCACGGCTCCGGGGCACGTGCCCCACGGCTCCGGGGCACGTGCCCCACGGCTCCGGGCCACGTGCACCACGGCTCCAGAGCACGTGCCCCACGGCTCCGGGGCACGTGCCCCACGGCTCCGGGGCACGTGCCCCACGGCTCCGGGCCACGTGCCCCACGGCTCCGGGCCACGTGCCCTACGGCTCCGGGGCACGTGCCCCACGGCTTCGGGGCACGTGCACGGCTCCGGGGCACGTGCCCCACGGCTCCGAAGCACGTGCCCCACGGCTCCGGGCCACGTGCCCCACGGCTTCGGGGCACGTGCCCCACGGCTCCGGGCACGTGCCCCACGGCTCCGGGCACGTGCCCCACGGCTCCGGGGCCATGTTCCCCACGGCTCCAGGGCACGTGCCCCACGGCTCCAGGGCACGTGCCCCACGGCTCCGGGGCACGTGCCCCACGGCTCCTGGCCACGTGCCCCACGGCTCGGGCCACGTGCCCCACGGCTCCGGGGCACGTGCCCCACGGCTCCGGGCCACGTGCCCAACGGCTCCGGGGCACGTGCCCCACGGCTCCGGACCACGTGCCCCACGGCTCCGGGCCACGTGACCCACGGCTCCAGGGCACGTGCCCCACGGCTCCGGGGCACGGTGCCCCACGCTCCGGGCCACGTGCCCCACGGCTCCGGGCCACGTGCCCTACGGCTCCGGGGCACGTGCCCCACGGCTCCGGGGCACGTGCCCCACGGCTCCGGGCCATGTGCCCCACGGCTCAGGGGCACGTGCCCCACGGCTCTGGAGCACGTGTTCCACGGCTCCGGGCCACGTGCCCCACGGCTCCGGGCACGTGCCCCACGGCTCCGGGGCATGTGCCGCACGGCTCCGGGGCACGTGCCCCACGGCTCCGGGCCACGTGCCCCACGGCTCCGGGGCACGTGCGCACGGCTCCCCGTCACGTGCCCCACGGCTCCGGGCCACGTGCCCCACAGCTCCGGGGCACGTGCCCCACGGCTCCGGGCCACGTGACCCACGGCTCCAGGGCACGTGCCCCACGGCTCCGGGGCACGTGCCCCACGGCTCGGGCCACGTGCCCACGGCTCCGGGCCACGTGCCCCCACGGCTCGGGGCACGTGCCCCACGGCTCCGGGGCACGTGCCGCACGGCTCCCCGTCACGTGCCTCACGGCTCCGGGCCACGTGCCCCACGGCTCCGGGGCACGTGCCCCACGGCTCCGGGCACGTGCCCCACGGCTCCGGGCCACGTTACCCCGGCTCCAGGCACGTGCCCCACGGCTCCGGGGCACGTGCCCCACGGCTCCGGGGCCACGTGCCCCACGGCTCCGGGCCACGTGCCCCCCCCACGGCTCCGGGGCACGTGCCCCACGGCTCCGGGGCACGTGCCCCACGGCTCCGGGGCACGTGCCCCCACGGCTCCGGGGCACGTGCCCTACGGCTCCGGGGCACGTGCCCCACGGCTCCGGGGCACGTGCCTCACGGCTCCGGGGCACGTGCCCCACGGCTCCGAAGCACGTGCCCCACGGCTCCGGGCCACGTGCCCCACGGCTTCGGGGCACGTGCCCCACGGCTCCGGGGCACGTGACCCACGGCTCCAGGGCACGTGCCCCACGGCTCCGGGGCACGTGCCCCACGGCTCCGGGCCACGTGCCCCACGGCTCCGGGCCACGTGCCCCACGGCTCCGGGGCACGTGCCCCACGGCTCCGTGGAGCGTGCCCCACGGCTCCGGGCACGTGCCCCACGGCTCCGGGGCACGTGCCCCACGGCTCCGGGGCACGTGCCGCACGGCTCCCCGTCACGTGCCTCACGGCTCCGGGCCACGTGCCCCACGGCTCCGGGGCACGTGCCCCACGGCTCCGGGCCACGTGCCCCACGGCTCCGGGGCACGTGCCCCACGGCTCCGGGCCACGTGACCCACGGCTCCAGGGCACGTGCCCCACGGCTCCGGGGCACGTGCCTCACGGCTCCGGGTCACGTGCCCCACGGCTCCGGGCCACGTGCCCCACGGCTCCGGGGCACGTGCCTCACGGCTCCGGGGCACGTGCCCCACGGCTCCGGGGCACGTGCCCCACGGCTCCGGGGCACGTGCCATACGGCTCCGGGCCATGTGCCCCACGGCTCCGGGGCACGTGCCCCACGGCTCCGAAGCACGTGCCCCACGGCTCCGGGCCACGTGCCCCACGGCTTCGGGGCACGTGCCCCACGGCTCCGGGGCACGTGCTTCACGGCTCCGGGGCACGTGCCCCACGGCTCCGGGCCATGTGCCCCACGGCTCCGGGGCACGTGCCCCACGGCTCCGGGGCACGTGTTCCACGGCTCCGGGCCACGTGCCCCACGGCTCCGGGCCATGTGCCCCACGGCTCCGGGGCACATGCCCCACGGCTCAGGGCCACGTGCTCTACGGCTCCGGAAAACGTGCCCCACGGCTCCGGGCCTCGTGCCGCACGGCTCCGGGGCACGTGCCCCACGGCTCCGGGGCACGTGCCCCACGGCTCCGGGGGCACGTGCCCCACGGCTCCGGGCCACGTGCCGCACGGCACGGGGCACGTGCCCCACGGCTCCGGGGCACGTGACCCACGGCTCCGGGGCCCGTGCCCCACGGCTCCGGGGCACGTGCCCCACGGCTCCGGGGCACGTGCCCCACGGCTCCGGGGCACGTGCCCCACGGCTCCGGGGCACGTGCCCCACGGCTCCGGGGCCACGTGCCCCACGGCTCCGGGCCACGTGCCCCACGGCTCCAGGGCACGTGTCCCACGGCTCCGGGGCACGTGCCTTACGGCTCCGGGGCACGTGCCCCACGGCTCCATGGCACGTGCCCCACGGCTCCGGGCCACGTGCCCCACGGCTCCAGGGCACGTGCCCCACGGCTCCGGGACACGTGCCCCACGGCTCCGGTGCACGTGCCCCACGGCTCCTGGCCACGTGCCCCACGGCTCCGGGCCACGTGTCCCACGGCTCCGGGGCACGTGCCCCACGGCTCCGGGCCACGTGCCCAACGGCTGTGGGGCACGTGCCCCACGGCTCCGGACAACGTGCCCCACGGCTCCGGGCCACGTGACCCACGGCTCCAGGGCACCTGCCCCACGGCTCCGGGGCACGTGCCCCACGGCTCCGGGGCACGTGCCCCACGGCTCCGGGGCACGTGACCCACGGCTCCGGGCCACGTGCCCCACGGCTCCAGGGCACGTGCCCCACGGCTCCGGGGCACGTGACCCACGGCTCCGGGGCACGTGCCCACGGCTCCGGGGCACGTGCCCCACGGCTCCGGGGCACGTGCCCCACGGCTCCGGGGCACGTGCCCCCACGGCTGCGGGCCACGTGCCCCACGGCTCCAGGGCACGTGCCCCACGGCTCCGGGGCTCATGCCCCACGGCTCAGGTCCACGTGGCCCCACGGCTCCGGGCCACGTGCCCCAGGGCTCCGGGGCACGTGCCCCACGGCTCCGGGGCACGTGCCTCAGGGCTCCGGGGCACGTGCCCCACGGCTCCGGGGCACGTGACCCACGGCTCCGGGGCAAGTGCCCCACGGCTCCGGGGCACGTGCCCCACGGCTCCGGGGCACGTGCCCCACGGCTCCGGGCCACGTGCCGCACGGCTCCGGGGCACGTGCCCCACGGCTCCGGGGCACGTTCCCCACGGCCCCGGGGCACGTGCCCCACGGCTCCGGGGCACGTGCACCACGGCTCCGGGCCACGTGTCCCACGGCTCCGGGGCACGTGCCCCACGGCTCCGGGAAACGTGCCCCACGGCCCCAGAGCACGTGCCCCACGGCTCCGGGGCACGTGCCCCACGGCTCAGGGCCACGTGCCCCACGGCTCCGGGCCACGTGCCATAGGGCTCCGGGGCACGTGCCCCACGGCTCCGGGCCACGTTCCCAACGGCTCCGGGGCACGTGCCCCACGGCTCCGGACCACGTGCCCCACGGCTCCGGGCCACGTGACCTACGGCTCCAGGGCACGTGCCACACGGCTCCGCGGCACGTGCCCCACGGCTCCGGGCCACGTGCCCCACGGCTCCGGGCCACGTTCCCCACGGCTCCGGGGCACTTGCCCCACGGCTCCGGGGCACGTGCCCCACGGCTCCGGGGCACGTGCCCCACGGCTCCAGACAACGTGCCCTACGGCTCCGGGCCACGTGCCCCACGGCTCCGGGGCACGTGCCCCACGGCTCCGGGGCACGTGCCCCACGGCTCCGGGCCACGTGCCGCACGGCTCCAGGGCACGTGCCCCACGGCTCCGGGGCACATGCCCCACGGATCAGGGCCACGTGCCCCACGGCTCCGGGCCACGTGCCATAGGGCTCCGGGGCACGTGCCCCACGGCTCCGGGGCACGTGCCTCAGGGCTCCGGGGCACGTGCCCCACGGCTCCGGGGCACGTGACCCACGGCTCCGGGGCACGTGCCCCACGGCTCCGGGGCACGTGCCCCACGGCTCCGGGGCACGTGCCCCACGGCTCCGGGCCACGTGCCCAACGGCTCCGGGGCACGTGCCCCACGGCTCCGGACCACGTGCCCCACGGCTCCGGGCCACGTGACCCACGGCTCCAGGGCACGTGCCCCACAGCTCCGGGCACGTGCCCCACGGCTCCGGGCCACGTGCCCCACGGCTCCGGGGCACGTGCCCCACGGCTCCGGGGCACGTGCCCCACGGCTCCGGGGCACGTGCCCCACGGCTCCGGGGCACGTGCCCCACGGCTCCGGGGCACGTGCCCCACGGCTCCAGGGCACGTGCCCCACGGCTCCGGGGCTCATGCCCCACGGCTCAGGTCCACGTGCCCCACGGCTCCGGGCCACGTGCCCCAGGGCTCCGGGGCACGTGCCCCACGGCTCCGGGGCACGTGCCTCAGGGCTCCGGGGCACGTGCCCCACGGCTCCGGGGCACGTGACCCACGGCTCCGGGCAAGTGCCCCACGGCTCCCGGGCACGTGCCCCACGGCTCCGGGCCACGTGCCGCACGGCTCCGGGGCACGTGCCCCACGGCTCCGGGGCACGTGCCCCACGGCCCCGGGGCACGTGCCCCACGGCTCCGGGGCACGTGCACCACGGCTCCGGGCCACGTGCCCCACGGCTCCGGGGCACGTGCCCCACGGCTCCGGGAAACGTGCCCCACGGCTCCAGAGCACGTGCCCCACGGCTCCGGGGCACGTGCCCCACGGCTCAGGGCCACGTGCCCCACGGCTCCGGGCCACGTTCCCACGGCTCCGGGGCACGTGCCCCACGGCTCCGGGGCACGTGCCCCACGGCTCCGGGGCACGTGCCCCACGGCTCCGGGGCACGTGCCCCACGGCTCCAGACAACGTGCCCTACGGCTCCGGGCCACGTGCCCCACGGCTCCGGGGCACGTGCCCCACGGCTCCGGGGCACGTGCCCCACGGCTCCGGGCCACGTGCCGCACGGCTCCAGGGCACGTGCCCCACGGCTCCGGGGCACATGCCCCACGGCTCAGGGCCACGTGCCCCACGGCTCCGGGCCACGTGCCATAGGGCTCCGGGGCACGTGCCCCACGGCTCCGGGGCACGTGCCTCAGGGCTGCGGGGCACGTTCCCCACGGCTCCGGGGCACGTGACCCACGGCTCCGGGGCACGTGCCCCACGGCTCCGGGGCACGTGCCCCACGGCTCCGGGGCACGTGCCCCACGGCTCCGGGCCACGTGCCCAACGGCTCCGGGGCACGTGCCCCACGGCTCCGGACCACGTGCCCCACGGCTCCTGGCCACGTGACCCACGGCTCCACGGCACGTGCCCCACAGCTCCGGGCACGTGCCCCACGGCTCCGGGCCACGTGCCCCACGGCTCCGGGGCACGTGCCCCACGGCTCCGGGGCACGTGCCCCACGGCTCCGGGGCACGTGCCACACGGCTCCGGGGCACGTGCCCCACGGCTCCGGGGCACGTGCCCCACGGCTCCGGGCCACGTGCCCCAAGGCTCCCGGGGCACGTGCCCCACAGCTCCGGGCACGTGCCCCACGGCTCCGGGCCACATGCCCCACGGCTCCGGGGCACGTGCCCCACGGCTCCGGGGCACGTGCCCCACGGCTCCGGGGCACGTGCCCCACGGCTCCGGGCCACGTGCCCCACGGCTCCAGGGCACGTGCCCCACGGCTCCGGGGCACGTGCCTTACGGCTCCGGGGCACGTGCCCCACGGCTCCGGGGCACGTGCCCCACGGCTCCGGGGCACGTGCCCCACGGCTCCGGGGCACGTGCCCCACGGCTCCGGGCCACGTGCCCCACGGCTCCAGGTCACGTGCCCCACGGCTCCGGGGCACATGCCTCACGGCTCAGGGCCACGTGCCCCACGGCTCCGGGCCACGTGCCCCAGGGCTCCGGGGCACGTGCCCCACGGCTCCGGGGCACGTGCCTCAGAACTCCGGGGCACGTGCCCCACGGCTCCGGGGCACGTGACCCACGGCTCCGGGGCACGTGCC